>CAEFZY010023206.1:0-31609 GCA_903066815.1 Brachyrhaphis roseni
CATCCATCCATCCATCCATCCATCCATCCATCCATCCATCCATCCATCCATCCATCCATCCATCCATCCATCCATCCTGTTCTATAGACCTTCTCTCTTTTTGTCTTGTCTGAAGTCGTACATTTTTATTTCTTTACTGTAGGCACGGGCCGGTTTGAGCAAAAACAGACTTATGGTCTTACAACAAGCATTTTGAAAGTTATTCTAATTCCTTTTTTTTTTTATTTAAATTAAAACAGTACCGGAATGTAGCTAAAATATTGCCTGTAATAGGTGTAATCATTGTTGCCCTATTACCTCTCTGGAATGGTAATTGTTTATTGTACTGACAGACTAACTAACCTGTAACTTGTGGACAATGTTTTTTTCTTACCATGGTTTCCTACTATTATGGTATCTTTTCTTTATATCATGGACTTAAAGAGCTTTATTATCACTGCTGATAAAGTATGAGCATATATTGTTGCTGTGAATATTTATCGATAATCTGCCATTCTGTTTTATGGAGAATCCCATTGGATGGCAGAAAAATTCATTTTTGCTTATTGATTTGCTCCTTTGTTACTTCAATAGAAATCAGCTGCGTTCAGTCAGTTGTCTTCAACAAGCTGTTTATCGCACCAACAGATGTGCTAATTATCGCAACTTGCAATACTGTAACTGCAGCGTTTTATGCTATCAAAATAATGTTGAACTCATGAAACTTTAGCCCACATTCCTGCAACATACCATAAACAAATAGTTGAAATCCGCACATTAATTTTTGCCAACCTTGCTTTACTGGTATGGTTCCCCAATGTTACGGGACTAAAGCAGTTAATTAACTTTGCAACTCTGCTGCAAAGACATTAGCACATATTGTTGAAATATTAAATATCTATTTTCTATTTGCTTTTTGTTGTAAAGTAACATTGGGAGTCCAAGAAGCTGATTGGGTAGTCAAGCTTGTCAGATCCTGGGCTGTTTTGGTGTTTTGAATATTTGGTTCTAGTTTTATTATTATTCTGTGTTACTTTGTCTCTGTCTTTGATTAGATCAGTTTGGTTTCTGTTTTTCTTAATGATTCTGGTTTATTATGTTTATTTCTTGTGTCTAGTTATTCCTTGTTACTTGTGTGCTCTCTCTCGCCCCCTGTTCCACGTTCTCTCTCTCTCCCCTCACACCTGCAAACTGTTAGCTAGTATTTAAGCCTTTCTCCTGCCCAACACTCCTGGCCTGGCTGGTTCCGCCTGTCGAATCCTGTTCTATCCTGTTTACTTCCCTGTCAGTACCCTGCTTGCTTTTTGTTCCTGTTTTTGTTCTGCTGTGGCTCCCTACATTCCCTGTGAATTTTATTTTGGTAAGTTTTCAGTTTTATCATTAAAGAAAACTCAACATGAGCCATGCTGCCATTTCCCCTCTGCATTATCATCCATCCACAAACTCACACCTTGGTTCTACTCTAGTATGCAGTGTAATGTTTTATCAATAGCTTTGTACTACTTTTTAAAAATTTTGTATAAAATAAAAGTCGAGGAAATTGATTTTAGTATGTTTATTTGCCGTTACTGTTTCATTAATGAATCTGCAGTCATATATTTTCTGTACCTACAGAATTGAACATCCTGACAATGCTAAGGTATTAGCACATATTATTGAGAAACTGAATATCTGCAGCTATAGTTAACTGTATTTAGCTGACCATTTACAGCTATTTGCTATTTAACTGTATTTAGTTGAATAGATCTAGTATTCATTTAGGTTTTTTTTGTAAAATGAAATTCTAAATAGATGTTTTTAGCTAGTTAATTAAGTTATGCTCCACTCCAGCAGCTAGCATGCATTTAACTTTTTCAAATGTATTATTAGTGTTGCTAAAATGTTGGCACATAGTTAAATACTGAATATTTTTTCAGACTATGTTTACCATCCTGTTGGCTTTTAAACATTACAAGCCCGAAAAGTGACTTTAGCTGTTTTAATGTAGCCCTTCATTAAACGGTTTATTTAAAATTTGATGATAGAACTTTTATTCTACCATCAATTTAAAGATCTCAACTTTATGTTTTTTCTTTACATTTAATAAAAATCCAAAACATGTGTAATTTCTGCGTCTCATCACTTCATGTTTACATCTATTTATGGACTCATTACACAGTTTGGTTTGAATCCATTTCTTTTGAAGGAGCCATAAAAAATCAAGTGCTGCGATTTTTACTTTTTATTTTGAAGTTATCACCTGTGTGTAATTTTCTTGTTCTCGTCCCACGATTTCAGACTCTGAGACGACAGAAGATGAAACCACTGAACCTCAGATGGAAACCAAGGAAGGGCCCGGGAGGCATCAAGACAAAGCCGGACGGAAAGGACCATCGGGTATTTAGCTCACTCTGATACTTTTGTTCATTTCCAACACTTTTTAAATCAGACATCCAACGTTTCAGCTTCCTTTTGGCGCTGCACGCATAAATATTTATGGCTTCGAACCGCCACTGCTCGCAAAACGCTGTTCCAGACTGCAGTCTTTGCAAATTTAACATCTCTGGGAACATTTTTTATAGTCACATTCCCGAGGATTTATTGCCCTGCCAGAAGAGCAGCCAAACACATACTTGTACCAAATCATGCTTGAGTGTGGATTGATAGATTTAATGGAGGTTGTCACTGACGTCTGTCGGGTGAAACTCGATATGTACTATTCCCTCGTGATGTGATGTGATGTGATGGTGTGGCACACTGCCCCAGTTTCCAACAGGAAGCAGCACTGTGTACGCATGTGTTCCTGCTGTAAGGAAACTATGGTGATAAGGCAAAACGCAATTAGATAACAGATATTTGAAACCAACACTGTGCTGGCGTTCCTAAATTTGTATAAATCACCACCAAATCTCTTGCAAAGATGAAAACTCTCAGGAAGACTAGTCAGTAATTTGTGAAAACTCATCAAACACCTACACTCCATTTCCATCCAGGAAATTGGATGTCTGAATAGATTGGAGGTATTGACAGACTTAAATATATTTCTCCTCTTTCCCTGTGTGCCCCATTTTTTGTGAAAGACAAGCAACAAGAAAGTTAAAAAAGATCAAATCTAGTGGAGGATTTTTTTCTTATAAGCACAAAAACAAGATGTGTGATTCATCTGACAGGAGAACTAAACCAGAAGCAGATTTAAGCAGGTTTTTCATGCAGAAAAACCAAACAGAGTTTTGGTGATATGGAAAAAAAATTATATTTCATTCACTCCTTGTCCTAGCGATCAAAAGCTCCGTCCACCCATATGTCCGTTTAGAACTATGTAAGAGCTTATTGAACAATGCAACATCTTAAACTTGATAAATGAAAACAATATTTGGAAGTTTTCAACTTCTGGTTGTGTGTGAAGCTGATATTTTTCACTCTCTAATGGTCAGACTGAGTCTGCATCAGTTTTGCTGCTATTGCATTTCTGTCTCCGTTGCTAAGCTGCCAATCCTCTCTTGATTTGTGACAGGGAGGCCATCTTTACATAAGGCCTTCCAGTTTCATTTTTTTTTTTTTTTTAAATAAATCGATCTACTATTTGTATCTGCAGACTTTTTTCTTACAATGCTGCAGTCGGCCCTAATTAGTGTGTTAGTTTTGCAGTGCAGCAGCACAACTCAGTTCATTAAAATTATTTTTGTTTAGGACATTACGAAACATGTAATTCTCGAAAACTGTCCACCTCAAAAATAAGACTAAGCGAGATTTTCAACTCTGATTCTGAATAGCTATAAAATACAAAACAGCTAAATATGAAATTTAATCAGAGCAACCACTATCGTTTTATTACTTCTGATGATTGTTTTCATCTCTTGTATGAATTCTTCAATTTACAATTAGGATCAACACGGAATGAGTGGATTTAAGTGTCTTAATGATTCCATAGGCCTGATTTTATATTTCTGTATTTTTAATTTATTTGTTGGGAACAATACTATTGATCTAAATTAAACCCAGACCTTAGTTTTCATCCAGTTTCTCGCTCTCTGACTGCAGGTGAAGGAGGACGGATGATGGACTATAACCCGGATGCGTCGGATCGCAGGGCCACGCTCCCCGGCACCTACGACCCCGTGGTGGAACGGGAGCTCCGGGCTTTGGGCTCCCGCCCGCCGGGGCCGCATTTGGACCCCACAAACCCAGCAAGGCAAGCCTTCGGCGGGGGCCCCGCCGAGGGGGTGGCCCCCGTCCGTCACCTGGGCGTGGAACCTCTAATCCGGGCGTCTCATGCTAACCTGGCCCGGCCCGTGCAGGGGTCAGAGGAAAGTGTCTCTGTCGGAAGCGACTACTATGGGAGCATGTTCAGCCTCTACAGAGGGAGAACATTTTCCATGCCCTTATAGCACATGGCTCTCTGTTTCCAAGATTCCACTAAAGGACTGGCCTCAAATCCCAAATTGACACTTTGCACAGTATTCTATCCTCCATCGGTCCATTTGTTCCTCTCATTTCATTCTCTTGCCTTCATTTCGTTCTGATCACACTTTCCTTTGACTTGTCTGATTTGTGGTTTGATTTCATCTCATTTGAAGCTTATATCTCTACTCATGCTGTACATATTAATTCAAGCCTTTAGGGAGGAAATGTTGTGCAACATTTGTGCTACTTGACTCATTTCTAACAGGTTAGGGCTTTTTAAAAACTGTGATTTTGCATGTTTTCTAGAGCAGCAGCTCACTTTTGGATTCTCTCTGAGTTTGCAGTGACATGCATGGTTTGCTAATAGCATGAATGTTTTCATGAGTCAACGACTCAGGCTCTTTCTCTGCATGATTTCAATCGTTTTTCTCGCTTTTTGGATGAGTTTACGCTTCAAAACGTTTTATTTTTCTGGATTACTGTAAACACTTCGGAAGTCTGGTTAATCGATTACTTCTTTTAAAATCTCACATTGCCGTGTTTTGACTGTGACATAAGACACATGGGACTTGAAATACTCAAACAGACATTTATCAGCATCGTCTCTACTCCAGCAAATCCTTCAAAACTGCTTGATCTCTAACTCCACAACTTCGTCTCCCCCCCCCCAAATCCTCACTCCTGTAGGAACAAAACTCCTGAGGAATCCTGGGGGTTCTCCTCTCATGTCCTCCCATCCTCTATCCAGCCGGCATTAATCAAAAACCTTGACAAAGACAAAACTGAAGACCCCGAAGCATCTAAGACTTCTGGCACTGGCAATGTAATCATGACTCCGAAGCTGGCTCGTGCCGGACCCAAGATCTTTGACAAGGTGCGGGCCTTTGAGGAGCGAAGAAGGAGTGTGGATCTGCCAGGAGGGGCGGCGTCTGTGGACTCGGATGACAGCGGAAAGAAGACAGGAGGCCCCAGCAAGGAGGAGGGGAAAGTCCTGCAGGGAGTAGCCCAAAAGAGAGCGGCATTCCAGCAGCGGGCCTCCTCGCTGGAGGACAAGACCACCTACCCCCAGAGGGTTCAGAGCTACCAGAACAAGTTTGCAGAGGAGCTCCAGAGGATCAAGAAACTTGTGGGGAAATCCAGCCTGAAGAAAGCGCACTCCACTGAGCAGCTGTCACAGAAGGAAAGGATCCACTCGGGGAAAATAGAGCCCATTCCTCAGCATGTGGTGCGGAAGCTGGAGGCCAGGGAGCGGGCTCTGGAGGGGGAACGGGATGGGACGCCCCAGGTTCCTGCACCGCTCCCCGGCGGACCTCTAGGCCATCGGAGGGAGAATCCTCGTTGGGACAATGTGGCACAGACGGCTGGAGGCTCATCCCGAGAAAGCTTTGGGAAAAGCTTGGTTGCCATGGAAACGGAAGCAGTTCACCAGTTGCCAGGACAACCACTGGCAACAGCAGCCAGGAAAAGTCTAAACAGGTTAGAGCAGATTTGATGTTTTAATTATTACGTGTTTGTCTAATTACACTGTCCCTACCAAAAGCCTTCAAACCCTCTTTTGTCACAAACATTAGTTTATTTTGAGGTTATTTACTGTGATCGACACACAAAAACTCTATGTTGGGTTCATGTCTGGGCTTTGTTTAGGCCTTTCCTACATATCCTTTTATCTAAACCGTTCTATTGTAGCTCTGACCGCATGTTTGTGGTCTGAAGTAGCTTCAACCAGGAAGACATGAATCCCCACAGGATGTTACTGCCACCACCTTGTTTCATTACCTTGTTTCATAGTGGCAGCAATGTGTTCAGGGTTTTAGTTTTCCACCACATGTAATCTTTTGATTTCCTCACATTTTAGACCTTTCGGCAAGGTGGCAATTGTGTCTTATGTTTGTGACTTGATCAAATGTGAAAGGTTAAAAGATTGGTACACTTTTGCGAGGCACTGAAGATGTTTTCTTTATAAAATGTATCAAGCTGTTCTTCACAGTAGTCGGTGTTATGCAACCGTTTCTTTTTCCATCCGCCCAGTGAAACTCTTCGGAGCTCACCAGCAGATGACAAACACACACTTCTTCCCACTTCCTTCAAGTCCTCATCCTCCTCCAGAGATCCGGGAACGCATTCAAACACAGACACCAAGATGGAAAACAAATCACATCACGGATCCTCAAACCCAACTGGGAAGAGATCATCCCCTGTGCCGTCGGGGGAACCGCCATCCCAACATCTGCCCAAATCCAACCGACCTTCGCTGGCGCGCCCTCCTGCGGTCAGCCCCTTATTGAAGAAGAGGAGGGCTGAGGTGGGACAGGTCTCTCCGGCTTTGAAAGTCACCATCCCCACCATCCTGGTGGAGGACGAGCCAATGGAGGAGGAAGGTCCAACAGATGACAACAAAGGCAAACACCGAACCCGACGAAGGGAAGGTCGAGTTTGCAAAAACAAGCAAGGCCGGCCAATGTCTGCAGAGGAAGGTAGGTCTTATTGAGACAGTTTAGTGTTTATCCAAATCCAGAACAGAAGTGTTTAAAATAAAAAAATAAAATTTGTATTGTCGAGTATTTCAGTACAGAAATGATAATATTGGCCACCTTTTCAACACCAGGCCTTTGACTGCAGAGGCCAGATTTTCGCTGCCAAACCAAAACCTTCTTACCCACTTCAGCTTAAATCTGGGATGTTTGTAGTTTTAAATGCCAACCTCGTCACTGCTGGTTAGATTTAGTGGTGGCGCCAACATGTTCCAACATCAAATAATGATGTAACTGGGTTTTAAAGAGCGCCAGTATGTCCCAAAGAAAGATGAGAAGTCAAACCACTCCAGGTCAGCAAATCAGAGCTTGCATGAGGTGTGAAGTTACTGGTACCGTCTCTAAAGCAATCCTGTGCTACTGTAGGTCTGAAGAGGTCAAAGTGTCAACAATTATATAAATAGACAGTGGAATTTTTTTTTCACGGTTGCGGCACGGTTCATTAAATTACAGAACTTAAGCGATAGAAATGTGTGTGAAGATTTTTTTAACCAAAATATTACCAATGTCCTAAACGACGCAAAGAAACTAATTGGTGGAACTTAATGTTGATGAAAAAGAACAAATGTGCATGTCTGGGGATGGACATGATCAAAATAGTGGAATAGGTAAAGTGGCTGGGTATAATCTATTTTACTTAAAGGCCTCAAAACTCAAACTGGAACCAATAAAAAAAAACATTGACTGATTTTGGGAACAAATCTTCCTCTTTGTCTTCAATGAGGCTCATCTGATGACATGTCTGCTGACGAAGAACCAGGAGAGGGACCAAGGTTTGTTAAGCCTCTCCAGGACACCACGGCAACAGCTGGTTCAGAGGTCAAGCTGGACTGCATCATCACTGGGAAGCCACCAATTACAGGTACCGCACAGTCCACATGCTGAGCCCCAACCAACCAACCAACTATACATCCAACCAATTAACTATACATCCACCCAAACAACCATCTAACTAACCAACTATCCAACCAACCATCCACATGACTTCTTTCTGAAAACAGAACAGGAAGATCATGAATATTCATACAAATGTGTGCAAATAACAAAATGCGCCTCATTCATTGCACATCTCTGCAGATTCTATCACCCTGTTCATCACTTTTTGTTCCATCACATTTTTTTCCCTCAGTGACATGGAGGAAGAACAACGTAGAGCTGCGCAGCAACGCTTTTTATACGGTCCAGACAGAAGGCGAGACGCACACTCTGCTAATAAAGGAGCTAAGGGCGCATGACGCCGGATCGTACTGTGTCACAGCTGCCAACACGGCGGGCACCTCCTCCTGCAGAGCTGCCCTCTCCATTCATCTGGGTGAGAACATAATAAAACAAAAAAAAAAAAAACAAGGAACAGAAAGAGTGAGCACTCCTCCCTCTCTAAACATCCTGCCTTTAAAAAAAAAAAGCCTGACCTCGCCTCCTGCTCTGAATTTAAGAACACACCAAAGCTGTTCAGACGTTTTAAGGCAGCCTTGGCATTCAGAGTCACGATTAAACAAAACAAATTCCTTTCAAGAAAGAATTTCAGCTGTAAATGTGCCGTTGGTAGATAGTGTGTTCATGTTGTGAAGAGCTTGTACCGAGTGTTGATTGGGCTCATGAAAACGCACCGTTTTGTCAACAAATGGAAGCGTGTGTCTGAGCCAGCAGCTCCAGGCCTCGGCTGCCATATTAGGCCAGTGGAGCCCATCTTGCGGGGGTATTTTTAGCCGGGCCTCTTGTTCTCTCGGGCGATTGCCGTCTACTTCATGTCCCTCTGTGAGATCGCCGCTGAGATCAGGGGAGGCTTTTGCCACCTCAGATTTCACACTGGAGGCCTTAGTGGTGATGGAGCAGACTGACTATTTGCATAACCTTAGCTTGATGTCATATTAATTTTTTTGTCTTGTCACAATCCAGACCTAAATTGAAAATCTTGAATCGCAGGAGATCTAAAACATTTCTGAAGTATTATTCTATTTTTATCCACTCTGCCCTGACTTCAATGGGTTAGGTAACTTGGATGTGACAGAGCTGGGAAATAAAGGACAGAACAGATGATGAATGTGCAAGGGATTGTTGCAGTTGTATAAGAGATGGCAGGTTTACATAAATACTTGTGGGATTTATTCCCCGGTGCACAGACGCCTCTCAGACATCTGAGTCTAGGTAGGTAGTTTTATTTTTTGCTTTGTAATATCAACAATTCAACAGAATACCCAACTGCAGCATTCAGAGGGTATTTCACATCTAGAACCATCTCCTTTCAGGTTCAGGTATGAATTTGTTTCTCGTCTAGGCTTAGCCAGCAGATTGTCTTGTTTTAGTCTTATTTTGCAGCTGTCACAATCCTTTCTTCCCCTTCTTTTCTCAATATGCACCGAGGCCGAAACTGAAATGGAATGTGTTGATGTCTCCAGGGAATCAGTTCTGACAGCAGCAAACCCCGAATAGAAGCAGCTTGAAAACACGTTTTCCTCCTGTGGACACAGTGGGAATAAGGGATCGACTGGGTCAGGGATTGAGGGATTTATTCATTTTCTGTTCAGCTTGGCTCATTTCCTATGTGTGATGTTCATGTTCAGATCTTTAAGTCTCTACACCTCAACAATGACATAACCGTCTGCTGTAGAATTAAAGCCAAAGTAATCCTGTAAATGTTTTCATTATATTTTCCATGTCACTATATGACAGTTATGTTCATTTATCAGAACACGCTCATGTGCAGTGTGGGAGATCATCTTCAACTGTGATGGTCAGCAGTCCAGTCCAGTCGGATGAAGAATATCTTAGTCCTCAGGAGGAGAACATGGAGGTTGGAGACTCATCGTCCTTGAATAAAGGCATCTCCTTCAGGGAACCTCCCTCATTTCAGGTAAGAATTTGCATAAAACTAAATCAACTCAAATCTATTCAATATGTTGTTGGATGTAGAGCATGGAGAGTTGGGGGGGAAATGGTTCCCATGGCCAAGCAGCTGCAACCCAGACTTAAATCATCAACTGCAAGTATCAGATGCAGAGGTGTTGAGGACATCTCTGGACTCTAGAGTAATGGAGATGTGTTTCTGGAGTGATGAATCATGTCTCTGTCTGTCTTTCCCAATGGATGAGTCTGGGTTTGGCAGTCATCAGAAGATCAGAGCTCTCCTGACTGCATTGTGTCGCATGTCAAGTTTGGGGAAGCTGGTGATGGGTGTGAGTGTTTTTCAGGACTTGGCTCTGCAAATTAGTTCTACTGAAAAGAACTCCGAGTGTGTTCACACTAGGAGTGTGTTTAGTCGTGTTTAATGGATTAAAAAGTCCTGTTTAATCCAACTCCAGTTTGTTTGCCTAGAAAGTCTGATTCATTTGGGGAGGTGTGAATCCATCTCTGATCTCAGTTCAGCTGAAGTAAAATTTGATGTGATTTGAATGAGATCTCTCAAAAAGCAGGAAGTGAAGTATAGCGCAGGGCATCCTGGGTAAATGCAACCAAAATAATGTCTAGTGTTCATCTGACACGGTGCATATAACAATGCATCATTATCTATACCTGCTTATCCTCGCTTCTCCCCAGTGTTGCCAACTGCATTCTTTTGTATTTGTGTCCCTCAATTCTGAAATGGAGTGGTTCTGAGCAGCTGTTCAGTTAACCATGGTTTGATCATTTAAAGGCGTCCCCTTCTGACCAGGCAGTGATCGAGGGTCAAGAGGTTGTTATAGCAGCAAAATTCCGAGGGCATCCCAAACCCACGGTGTTATGGTGAGACCTCTGCTTGATTTCTTCTGTCCAAACAAGGTCACATTCATGTCATATACACGCTTCTCAAAACTTGTTTTGATTGTGAGAATTGCTTTATGTTGACCCAGGCTGAAGGACAGAGCGGTGGTGAAGGCAGGGGGCCGCTTTGCTGTGCGAGAGATGGCAGACGGCACCTGTGAAATGAGAATCAGCGCCGCTCACAGGTCAGACACAGGACTGTATGTTTGTAAGCTCCGCAGTGAGTGTGGAACCAAGCAGGTGGAGTGCAGAGTAGAAGTCAAAGGTGAGTAATGAAGCACTTTTTGATTAGGATTAGGTTGTGTGGATGTTTTCTTCCTACTGCCACATGTTTTTTTTGTTTTTTCTTTTTGAACGAGCAGAAGCTGCTCTGATAGAGCTCAGAATCACCAGAGCAGCTGAAGACGTAGCAGTCAAGGCTGGGGAATCAGCCATCTTTGAATGCCACATCACTGGGCCACCAGATGTGGAGGTCGACTGGCTGTCTGATGGAAAGCTCATCCAGCCAGCGCTGCTCAACTGCAAGATGCATTTTGATGGGAAGAGGTGAGTTTAAATTTGGTGGAGACTTTTGTATGTTTGTTAACTCTGCCTCTGCTGTTTCTGTGCTCTGATGGGCTGTAGAACCTGACTGATAATCTTAACCCTGTTTATTTATGTCTAATATCTTTTAAAACTCAATCTTATTCAGTTAATTTAAGACACATCCAAACTGTGCTGATCAGGAGATGGTTTTAAATGTTATTGCATAGCCTTCCACTAAAAATAGATTGAAATGGAACTTGGGGAAGTAAAATGGTCAAAACTCACGTTATAGTCTTGTGTTGTTTTAATAGCTAAATTGATGAATATACTTTCGTAGAAAGTCCTCATGAGGTTATCACTATGGAGGATTAAATACGTCCATGGGTTAACAAAGCCAATCTTGTAGCCTTTTCAAAGCACAGCTAACCCTGTAGCCATGCTAACAGGGGAAAAAAAGACCAATTTGGTGTTTTTGAATTTTGCAATTGGTCCAACCCCATTAGGTGCCGCCTAATGCTGAATTCAGTGCATGAGGATGACAGTGGGACATACATCTGCAAACTGAGCACTGCCAAAGGTAAATCCCAAATGCTGATGAGGAGAGAGGAACTTAAAGAAGTACTTTTAGAAAAAACACACACATTTACCAAAGCAACGTTTGCCTCCAGAGGAGCTGACCTCAAATGCAAACCTGAGAGTCGCTCCATCCAGAGAACCTCTGTTCACTCGCAAACTGGACATCCTGGAGGTCATCGAAGGACGCACCGCACGCTTTGACTGTAAGGTGAGCGGATCACCTGCCCCGCAAGTCACATGGAGGCATTTTGGTAAGGAGCTTCAGATTGGTTGTGTGTGTTGGAATTTCGAAAACCTGAACACTAAACAAAAAACCCCCCAAAAAAACACCAATTTCTCATCAAAGAAAATGCTTTTTAAATGTTCTGTTTCACTGCTAACTTCTGTCAGAGACACGAGTGGAAGAGAATGATAACATTCGCATCCTTCAAGAAGGAGGTCGTCACTCACTTGTCATCTCCCACGTTAGCAGCGACACGGAGGGTTTCTACACCGCAGTTGCTCAGAACGTTTATGGGAAGTCCGAATGCACTGCAGAGCTGTATGTGCAGGAATCACGGGCTGCCATCTCCTCCCACATGTAAGAGAAGTTATTTCCATATAATGCCTTTACGCCATTGTATACAGCCATTGAACTCCACAATTTCCAATATATTTTTGGAATTTGCAATTGTAATAGATAGGGTGCAGGAGCAATAGTTGGGTGGTACCTCACATAAAATCCTCTAAATATACATTGTAGCTATTACATAAATAGCTAAATTGTTATGTCAACTTTTTTGTTTTAGACTAAAGTAGTGAATTCATGTGATTTACAATCTCTCTCAAGGGCCAAGTTAGAGAAAATGCCATCCATCCCTGAGGAGCCTGAGGTGCTGGAGAATGAGTTGGAAAGAAGAACCATGCCAGATTTTGTCAAGCCTCTGGCGGATGTGGATGTAATCGAAGGGAAGGAAGCCGTGCTGAAATGCAAAGTGTCCGGCCTGCCTTACCCAACCATCGCCTGGTACCACAATGGCAAACGCATTGAGAGCAGCGAGGAGCGCAAAATGACTCAGCGTAAGCAGGCAACCAGATCACAAACCAATCAAAGGCCTCCATGAAGGAAGTAAGGAAGAAATTTGCATGTGTTCTCCAGACAGGGATGTCCACAGTCTGGTCATCCGGGGTGCCTGCCACGCTCACGGGGGCGTCTATAAGGCAGTTATATCCAACAAAGTGGGCAAGTCGGCCTGCTACGCTCATCTCTACGTTACGGGTAGGGATCGTTCTGAAGTTCTCCTTGAAAAGTTTTCAGGATTTTTTGTCTGATGTTTTGTTTATTTCAATCAGATATTGTTCCTGACCCTCCGAATGGTCCTCCGGTTATTGAGGCCATCACAGGGAAAACCATAACCCTCAGCTGGAAGCGACCAAAGAGGCTCAACCCTTCACTGGGTAGGTTCTTTAACTCCGCATATTTCTGAGAACCGTTTTATCCAAAGAAGGAATGCCTATAAATATTTTACTACCACAGGTTTAGGTTCAAATTTAAGCTAGCTTCAGATTTCCAATTATAGCCCACTTGTGTTTGATGTCTATATCTGGATCTTAAGCACCTCAATGTCTTTGGCTGTCACCCAGATGACGTACCTAAACAGCATGTGTACTTCCAGATGCCAGCTCGTTGCTGTTCATGGTCCAGCAGCAGCCTCTGGGATCCATCCAGTGGTCTGTTGCGGCATCTAACCTGAAGGAGACGAATTACACTGTCACCTCCCTGTCCAAGGGAGTCCGTTATGCCTTCAGGGTTCTGACATCGACCGGGAAGACTCTGAGCAAACCATCCCCCTCCACTGATCTGGCCCAGCTGCTGGACAAAGGTACTACATCTGCTCCTGCTGCTGTCAAATCAGCTCTGAGGAGAGATAGAACATGTTGTTCAACCCTCTCCTTCTCCAGGGCCATATCTGAGGAAGGCGCCAGTTATTCTGGACAAACCCGAGATTGTGTTTGTGGTGGAGAACCAACCTGCTAACGTCACTGTCACGCTGAACCACGTACATGCAGTGGTGACCTGGAAAAGGTTGGTTAATAACATAAACATGTGTTTCTTTTAATGACGTCACATAAAGAGTTATGTATTAAATATATCTGAGTTATTAGAGAATCCCTCCTGACCTCACTAGGGACAAGAGTGTAAAGAAAATGGATGGATAGATGGAGTTGTTAGAGAATCAGAGGTAGTTTCTCCATTCATTTTTATACTGTCAGTTTTATGTTAAATACGTCTATTTTTAATAAAAGTTACATACCCCAGCTTTAACATGTTACAAGACATTTTGCTTCTTTGACATTGTGAACTAGTCATAGCAATTTTTTTTATTATTATTTCTACCAGTGGCGGGTACCGCTAACTCAAATGTTAGCTGCGTTAATCCTAAAGGCCTAATCCTAAGAGCTAGCTCTACTAATGCTAAATCGCAACACAAACACTCTGTTTAGCTAAATTCAAAGAATATCTGCCCTGGAGTTAAAACTTTGATTCGGTTAATTTTGATATAACTCACATGTTCTAACTACAGTCTTAACTATAATCAACACAGATGTTGAACTTTATTCTCTGGATACAAAACAGTCAAGTAAATTAGTGCTGCAAAATTTATATGGAAAAAATTCAAGAGAAGGTTGGTGAATTAAACGCTTTGAAAATGAGCAAAAGAGCTGAGGGAAACGTTTGTGCTAACAAGCTAATAGCTTTGCTAGCATCTCTTAGCGTCTCTGAGGAAAGTAGAGGCGCTAAGAAAGCATCTCTGCTTCCTTCAGGAGGGGAGTTGCATTGATTAACAGACTGGGAGTTTATGAGATGAGCATGCCAGACGACGATCAACACACCCTGAGGATCCAGCGGGTCAAGACCTCTGACATTGGCCAGCTGGTGGTCACCGCTAGCAACCAGTTTGGCAGCGACCTCTGCACACTGCAGCTGGCCATGGCAGGTCAGCTACCTCCAGCATTTGATCAAGAAGTCAGAAAACATCCGGCACCGCAGCTGTTTACCTCTGTCTTCTTCCGTAGTTCTTCCTAAATTTGAATCTATCATGGAGGACGTGGATGTTCACGTTGGGGAAGCGTCACGTCTGGCTGTGGTGATGGAGGGGAAACCAGATCCAGATATCCTGTGGTTTAAGGTAATATTTTTCAAACCTTTCAATAAATTTTGGCACCATCAACTCCAGTTCATCTTCCTCGTTGCTCTGCTGCAGGATGATCTCCTTCTCTCTGAGAGCAGCCACTTTACGTTTGTGTATGACGACCCAGAATACTCCCTGGTCATCTTGAGCGCCGAGCAGGAACACTCAGGCGTGTACACCTGCACCGCCAAGAACGTGGCTGGCTCCGTGTCCTGCAAGGCCGAGCTCACGGTTCACACAGGTGCAAAGTCCCACGTTGAAACATGCTTGAAAACTAACGGCATGATTTAAAAGCACAGAGAAGCAGCCTATGCGTGAGATTTACAGCTTAGATGAGAGCCTGTCTTTGTGCTGCAGCAGATTCTACCCGTGTCAGCTAGTTGTTGTTGGATATTGCTCTGTAAATCTGCTCCATATGGGAGAAACCACAAGGTGTTCTGCAGCTATAATATGAAACCATCTGTCACTGCTCTGACACACAAACGCACACACACACACTGTATTAAACGCCTGTGTCTGTGCTTCATGCAGAGCGAAAAGCGGCAGCCGAACCAGTGGAGGACGAGGGGACCATTCTGAGGAAGATGAGGCGTTTGACGGATTATTATGATGTTCACAAGGAGATAGGGAGGTGTGTGTGCGTGTGTGTGTGTGGAGGCGCACAGCTCCCCTCAGACATGGCGAGGGCACTGACATTAATAGTTGTGTGAGCGCTCAGGGTTGGCCTGAAGGGGGCGGGGGCTGCACATGATGGTTGAAGAGGGGATGGGTTTGAACCTGCTTAACAACAGCAGACAGAAAGGGAGATGACTCACCATCTTGTGTGGAGTGAATGCATTAGCTGGCAGATGATTTGTTTTGGTTCGTCTCGGTGGAGACGACCGTTTGCTGAGATTGGTGAAGTCTTTGAAAACGGAAAACAGACCAAAGCTGATTTTCGACTAGCAAAAAAGGAGCAATGGCAACAAATTCAGACCATTTCTTACAACAAATAAAATGCAAAACAAAACAGGATATTCTTTTTTTCCTTGAAAGGAAGAAAATGATTAAATATATATATAGAAAAAGAGGAAAACTATTGATAGAATGAGCAAATTCTGTTGACAAAAACAGTTGAAGTATCATAGCAAGGTGAAATACGTTACAATCCAGAACAAAGTTCATAAAATACCTTTTGAGATCTCAGCAGGGAGTTCTACAACTCCCTAAGGACTGCTGGGAAAAAAATCAATAAAAATCATGTTCAAGATGCAACTGGCAAAAGAGATGCATTTGTTGATTCTCCCTTTCTAATGCCACCCTGGGCAACTGCCCATATGGCCTGAATCACAACCAACCATCACGTCTCCAGCCAGCCTTCTCTCTGTGCCTCTTTGTACTTCCTAAATCCTAATTGCTGCCAAAATCAAGAAATCACGTTGGAAAAACTAGGATTGACCGCATTGCTTTCAGGATGTGATGTAATCAGCTGCTCTGCTTATGAAAGCATTTGATTGGTCAGTTCTCAGCAAGCGCTTCCTCCTCCAGGTAGAAAGTTATATTTTGTAGCAGTATATTGCTATAAAATTAATACGTTATTTAATTGTCTGTTTAAACAACATTTAGCTACTGTTAAAATTATTTGCTTTACGCACTGCAGCCGTAGCATCTTAGCTTGCTAACTTATACAGCAGAACTACTCTGACTGTAATTAGTAGTTAAAAGCTCCTATAGTTTTCAAGGCATGAATTTCCAAGTTATTGATTTTTTCTTGTAAAGAAGAGGGTCAGAGAGGTGCCAGCTCTGAGGGACTCTGTCCATCGTCCATCTCTAATTGTATCACCTCTGTAACAGGGGGGCCTTCTCCTATGTGAAGAGAGCGACGCTGAAGTCGGAAAAGGCGGATTTTGCGGCCAAATTCATCTCCGCCCGAGGAAAGAGGAAAGCTTTGGCCCTCAGGGAGATGGATCTGCTTTCTGAGCTGGACAACAACCACATCCTTTACTTTCATGATGCTTTTGAGAAGAAGAACATAGTGGTGCTCATCACAGAATTGTATCCTTTAATTACAACTTTGCAGCTCTTAAGGTTGAGCTGCGTTTGGAGAGAACATATTGATGTCTTCCATTTTACCTACAGTGATGCTTCAGAATCTTTTTGATTTGCTCCAAAATAAAAGTGTGCTTAAATAATTCTGTAAAGGCTGGAAACCATTGATTCTGATGCGCTCTGCAGTTCCCTGGAGGCATGAATGAAGCAGCCCAGCTTCTCTTCTCTGACTCATGGCTGCTGGGCGGAATTAGCAATAGATAGCATGTGTGGGAGTGTTGCTCATTTGTAATTCATCTCTCACAAAGTCGACTCTCGGCTCAGGTTTTCCCTCAACTGCTGTTTGAAGATGTCACGAAGAAATGTTGGACAGGATGGCCAAGAAATCGACCGTCATGGAGAAGCTGGTTGGTGCTCCTCTGCTTGATGCACTGCAGTGATATTATGTAACTTTACAGATGATCCGTTTCATCTTCCAACCTGCAGATTCGCAGCTGTGTCCAACAGATTTTGGAGGGGCTTAGATATCTTCACCAAAAAAATATAGCTCACCTTGATGTGAAGGTATCATTGCATCCCAAATGCTATTTATTGAGTTAGAGATAAGAAAAGCGTAGAGGCCATAGAGAGAAGACAAGTCGACACCATAGATGTCTGCCTGTAGAAAGAGAAAAAACATAACCAAGAAACTACAGCAGCAAACATTGTATACATATATAAACTAGTTAGCACTGCCTAATCATACTATGTCTGCATTTAAATCCTCTTTAGCCTGAAAATATTTTAATGGCCAGTCCAGGTAGTGACCTCATCCGCATATGCGACTTTGGGAATGCCATCAAATTGGACACTTCAGAGGACTATTACTGCAAATACGGCACACCGGAGTACGTTGCTCCAGAGATCATTAACCAAACTCCGGTTTCCATAGCCACAGACATATGGTAAGCCAGCTGTCTCCGGGTCTAGATAAATTACTTCTCACTCTGTTAGCATGATTAGCATATTGTAATCTGCTTCCTGTTCTCCACAGGCCTGTCGGAGTCCTCACTTATCTCTGGTATGTTCTGGAGCTTCCAGTTTAGTCCTGAAATATGACAAATTCAGAGTAAAAGATCCCAAGCGTCTTCTGATTCTAGTCTGACTGGGGTGTCTCCGTTTGCCGGTGAGAATGACAGAGCCACCGTGCTGAACATCCGGAACTACAACGTGGCGTTCGAGGAGGGCATGTTTTCAGAGCTCTGCAAAGAGGCCAAAGGATTCGTCATCAAGATTCTGGTGGTGGACAGGCTGTGAGCATCTTGTAGCTCTAATCAGAGCCATCATAGAATTTGAGCCTTTACTATGCCTTAAAGGCATACCTTGTATAATAGACTGTATAATACTGCTACTGTTTATTCACAGTATATTAATCGCAGATTATTTTGATGGAAGGTAACTCCAAATCATTCATGGGAATTTCGCCTAGATTCTTCTGCAGACCATATCTAATATATTCAAAAGATAATGTTACCTGTCATGCTATTGGCTGTTTGCAAAACAACCAATCCAGGAGTACCAGTCATTTTCTTCTGCACTGATTGGCTGTACCTCCAAGAACAAATCAGAGAAGATATTAGCTTTCATTCTGTGGTAGTGCTGAGATTGTTTCCTCAATTAATATCTTAAGGTATATTTAGTGTTTGAACCATTAAAATAGGCAGTTAGAAACATCTTTAGAGGCAGGGGTTTGAACTTTAGTTATTCGCGGGGGCTGTTGTTGATAACCCCCACAAATATCAAAGGTCCTCCGTATATACCTCTGATTTGCATGTAAAATAATACATGGTTTTAATTTTTTTATATTAAAAGTGTGGTGTTCATTTATATTCAGCCCCCTTTATTTGAATATTCCTAAATGAAATCCAGTACAAACAATTGCCTTCAAAAGTCAGCAAGTAAAAAGAGTCCAGCTGCTGGTGCTAAATAGATTGGAATGAACTAGTGTGATGGCCGAGTCAAAGTCCAAGCCAAAATCAATTTGAGAATTTGTGGACATACTTGTTCACCAAAATCTTAATGTGTTGTATCTATTTTAGAACGGCTGGGCACTCAGTTTGTAAAGGTATGTCCCAAAATATAGAGTCTGTTGACTCTGGTGGTCTGCAGGTGTACATGCCACACTTTTCAGATTTTTTTCGAAGCCTAAAACCATTCCCATTTTTTATTGCATCACAGTGTAAATCATCTTTGTCTTTTTCATTCCTCTCAGGAGGCCAAATGCCATAGAGTGCCTTCGTCATCCTTGGTTCAAGGTGAGCCATTATTTTTTTTAAATAATTCCTTGTATATTTATTTATATCTTTGCTGAAAGTCAGTTACAATCCCCCTGTTTGTCTTGCAGTCACCTACAAATAAGAGCATTAGCACGGCTATGCTAAAGCAGGTTATTGCTAGAAGGCGCTGGCAGGTAAGACGAATGTCAGATTGTTACATTTGTAAATCAATAATGTGGACATAAGGAAACTCCAAGGTGGAATCGACATTAAAAAGAAACTTTTCTCTTCATTGAAGATACTAGAATAATCACAACAAAGCCACGAATACTTTAGTGTCTCCACTAAGTTGTTTGTTTCACCCACAAATGCATTGTCCTTACAAATTTGAAGGGAAGTATATGAAATTTATTTCCATGAAGCATTGCTACAACAAAGACACAAACACAGATTTCTTGTTGTTTACACACCAGATGTAATGATTCCAGATGTTTTGTGTTGATTATTTCCAGCGTTCCCTTATCAGCTATAAATCCAAAATGGCATTAAGGTCCATCCCAGAGCTCCTCAACGACTCCTCCAGCCATGTTTCAATCGCTGTTGCTCGTCATTTGAAGGAAGGCTCCCCGCCTCCTTCTTCCTCGTCCGATTCAGACGCAGATGTGGATGAGCTTCCGTTTATTCCAATGCCCCTGTCCATGGTTTTCTCTGGATCCAGGGTCTCACTTAATGAGATCCCAGCAGACGAGGATGTCAGATGGCCGACCGTCTGTGTTAATAGTACAAGGACAAAGGAAAATATGGATGTAGATGGTTCTACGGCAGAGGGGAATAAAAATATTACAGATGAAGTGGAAACTCAAAATGAGGAGAGAACAGGAAAGGCTAAACGAGAAGACCTGAAGAAAGGATCAAGCATTGAGTCTAATGAAGCACAGACAAGAGCCAGGAGGGCTACCATGAGGAGAGGCAGCTCTGCTGATTCAGCTCTGCTTCTCCACATAGACCCAGAGGAAGGAAATGCAAATGAAAACTCAGAGGCAGGTACGAAGAGCCTAAAAAAGGCTGTTTCTATGGAACTGCCTAATCGCAGCCCAAGCCCAGGGGCTACAAAGTTAAGTCAGGAGGATTATACCTTAAAACTAGAGCTAATGAGGCAACGGCTGCTCAGGGGAGGAAGTGTTGATAAAAAAATGAGTGGCCTACGGGGGCCGCTATTTGAAACCCTTGGCATAGATGAGGAAAGGCAGACGGGGTCTCTTGAGAGAACTTTGAGAAGATCCAGAGCAGGACCCTCAACACTTACCAGAGCAGCATCTTCTGAAAGTTCAGGAGAAGACACACCAAAGATCAAAGTTTTTTGTAAAAGTGTTTCCTTCTCACAGGGGGATTCAGAGCCCATGTCCCTGCACCGTAGGTTTGGAGCCCCCTTAGAGATCCCATCTGCTTCCACTGCTCGGACAGAAGGGAAGAAACTGCAGGAGGCAATTTCAATGTCTGCGCTGACTGAACAAGCAGCACTGGAGTCTGAATCAACCTCACCCAAAGAAAAAGCTTCCTTTGCTCTCCCAGCAACAGAAAAAATGGACCAAGAGCAAAACAAATGCAATGTGAAAGGTTCAGATATAGATGAAGCAACAGAGAAAAGGACCAAAGCAGATTCTGAAACATCAATTATTACTCCTAAAATTGTTATAGAAGAGAAAGAAAACAGCATGAATGAAAAGTTTAGAGTTTCCACACTATCTCAAACATCAGCCAACGGCCAATCAAAAACCCTTGCTGCTGCACACAAACCAAATGACTCAAAATCCTCAGATATACCTTCCTTACCTGAGCATCCAGCTGTATTTGCCAAAGTAGCAACAGAAGACAGACCTGCTGGTTCTCCTTCCTCGTCTTCGAACCCTGATCTTACAATCATCCCTCGCCAACCCGTTCTCAGAACAGACATCAAAGACATTGATTCAGTGGAAGTCTTTGAGGCCAAGTTTAAGAAGCGTGAGTCGTCCTTAACCCGTGGCCTTCGCAAACTGACCAGAAACAAGTCTGAGGAGAAATCCCCGGTGTTGAGCCGAAAGACTGTTGAAGGGGGTGAGGACATTTACAGGCCAGGGCTGAGAGGGGCGCCACTTGAAATGGCATCCAAGGGAATTCCAGAGAAATCTAAATCTGTCCAAGATTTAAGAGAGGTAGATCAGGAAACAGGCCTTGGTCTGATCGGGAGGTTTTCATTGAAAGGCAAGAGGTCAACATCTACTGAGAGAAAGGAGGAAAAGCAACCAAATGTACAAGAAACTGCTGTAAGTAAGAGGGTTTCATGGGCTGTTGGTCGCAGTAAGTCTCTGGACACAAAGCATCTGGATGCTTCTGAAGCAAGAAAGCAGCCTGAACAGCGACAGTCTGGGAAAGCTGAGGAGTCCTCGGTTTCTGCCATGAGACGGAAGTTTGAGTCCAAAGTGGCGGGAATCTCTGC
Organism: Brachyrhaphis roseni; assembly: GCA_903066815.1. NCBI lineage: Eukaryota > Metazoa > Chordata > Actinopteri > Cyprinodontiformes > Poeciliidae > Brachyrhaphis > Brachyrhaphis roseni. The sequence continues at coordinate 21,668 of CAEFZY010023206.1, forward strand.
AAAATTTAGGAGCCAATCAGAGGAGAGGAAGGCTAAAGAGACTGGAGGTAGTCAGAAAGACCTTGAGCAAAGGGATCTCAACAAGGTCTCGGAATCCCCTGTTCTTGCAATACGTCACAAGTTTGAGAACAAAGTGGCGGGAATATCCTCAAAAATCCGCAGTCAGTCCGAAGAAAGGAAAGTAGACGGAGAGGGTAGGAACACACCTCTGTTTGCTCGGCACCGTCATTCCCACTCTGAAGGTCGTGGACTCAAAGGGATGGGTATCCCTGAAAATCAGCTGGCGAAACAAACCGGCGCTGCTGCATCGAAGGAATCCATTGAGTCTAACTCTAGCATCCATTCCGATAAAGCCTTGGAGAGTGACAGACGGTCGCGGTGGGACCGGTGGGGCTTAACCAGGACCAGGAGAGATAAAACTCCCTCCCAATCTGACTTACCCTCAACTGCACCCAAAGAGGAAGGTCTGACAAAAAGCCAGCAGTTCATCCGCTCAGCTTCTGATTTTGCTCCGGTGTTCCACATCAAACTGAAGGACCATGTCCTATTAGAGTGGGAAGCTGTGACTCTGAGTTGCCTTCCAGCTGGCAGTCCACACCCACAGATTACCTGGATGAAGGGTAACCTTAACTCCAGAAGAGACTGATCTGTACAACTGAAATTCATTCAAACAGTGAGACTGATTTCTTTCCCGTTTTCTCACGTTCCAGATCGGAAACTGTTAGAGGTGACAGACAACCGGATCAAGCTGCTGAACCACCCAGACGGCAGGCAGCTTCTTACCATTCAGAAGTGCAGCCACAGAGACGCTGGGGTGTACGAATGCGTCGCTACCAACCCAATCGCTACTGTCACCACCTCCTGCACGCTTTCTATAGCTTGTAAGTGATTTCTGTTTTCCCAAAGCTAGTGAGATACATTGTGTGGGTATGCTGCTAGATTGGGGGTTTGGGAATGCTAAAATGCATGCACGAGTTTGCAAATTACGACATGCTGAACTTTCCTCACAGAGGAGCAACCCACTCATTTGCATTTCAAAGACATACAGTCATTTTCCTAATGACACATTTGACATTATTGAATTTTAATTGCGCCAAGATTGGTATGAATGCTAACAGCTGACAAAATATTAACGGCAGCAGATTAGCTGCACGGAAGATTAGCCTAATGGAGTTTTACTTTTCCAATATTTAGCACCTAATTAGAACAAATCGTTTTTTGCTGTTGTATTGATGATGATTGAAATGATCTTCAGTGGCTCATATTCAAACAATAAACCATGGAAATTAGACTAAAACATAATGGTAGCACTTTAAGACCGGAAAATAATCAATCTGATCAAAATACACTGTTGTTTATTTATTATTGGTCTGATTACCATAAATGAATGTTATATAACTTTTCTTTCTTTTCTGATCCTACAAAATCACTTACGGATGATTTTATTGGGGAATTGGGCCTCGATTTTTTTCCACAGATTTTCCTAACTGCAAATAACATAAAGCAAATAACATAATTAATATGTCCGCAGAAGAAGAGGACAACAACAAGTAAAGCTTGATTTACTCAGTGACGGACGATAAAATTCCATCATTTCAGCAACCACACCTCTCCTCATGGCGTTCATGCACACCTCTGAAATTTTAGAACTATCTGGAACAACATGGCAGATGAGCAAGAGCTCCTCTTGGTGGATGTTCGCAAAGACAAAAGTTCTTAATGATTTCAATATCATGTATTGGTACACTAGGTGTTGTAACTTCTCTTCCTGTTCTGACCAGCATTGGTACTCTAATGTGTGTGGCGTTTTGATTCTTCTTTATTGTCTCTGTTCCAGACCTGAATAAACTAAATGCTGCCTCCACCTAGTTCTGAAAACTCTAAACAAGCAGCTCTCTAATTAGCTACATTCTTTATTCTGTCCAACAACTTTGCAATATATATTTGACTCACAGGTATTGATTGCCTTGTAGTGATTCTTAAACATCCTTCATCTTTTTTATGTTCCTGCTAAGAACTTTATGTATAAATGGTGCTCTACAAATAAAATTGGCATCAGCTGAGGTTAAAGAACTTGTTAGCTCTTGAAATATAGTAATTACTGCGGTACTTTTGAACTGTAGGCTTATACTTATAAGCCTTATCTCTGAATAGTCTGTCCTTTGATGGCTCATCAGTGTAATTGGTGTAAAACTGCTTGTCTTAAATGTTGGCTGCTTTCACAAAGTGTGTGCCAGGAGAAAGAAAATAGGTTTCATTTAGAAATTGCAGAAAATGGCACTGTTGGACTATTTTTTTTAAAAAGGTTTTGTTGGCTCTAGTGCAGGGGTGCTCAAGTTCAGTCCTCGAGAGCTACCGTCCTGCAACTTTTAGATGCAGCCTTATTCCAACAGACGGGGATCAGCTCTGAACAGGCCTGGTAACGAGCCATTCATTTGATTCAGGTGTGTTGGAGCAGGGGTGCATCTGAAAGTTGCAGGGTGGTAGCTCTCGAGGACTGGACTTGAGCACCCCTGCTCTAGTGGCCTTTATTTGAAAGTAGTTCAACAGGAAACAGGGTAGTGAGAGAGGGGGAAGACATGCGGCAAATGTCTCCAGGCCGAGAATCAAACCTGTGATCACCGCCATTAGTGCTTTGCCCCTGCTCCACCACAGCACCCCACTATTGGATGTTTTTAACACTCTAGCATAAAAGCTGCTAAAAATTCAGAAATGCTCATTGCCATTTTTAATAAATGCTTGCCTGATTTGTCGGGTTTTTCTCCTCCATCACTTCTCCCATTCTTCACTCAAGCTGTTCCAAAGCGACCCGGAACCCCTGAGGTAGCTCAGACCTACAACAACACGGCTCTGGTTCTGTGGAAGCCGTCGGACACAAAATCTCCCTGCAGCTACTCTCTGGAACGGAGAAGTGAAGGTGGGTGATGAGTCGGAAAACATCCTCGCAGCGTCTGGGATGAGATGCCTGTTTTATTTGTGTGCCTGTCAATAACATGGAGAGGGAGCAACAGTGAATCATCTCAGGCCCAGAGCTGCTGGTGTTTGACAGGCTCTGAATATAAAGGATTCTGTTGGGAAATGAGGTCCCCGATCCATAAAGAATGTCTTAATGACATCCAATGAGTCAGCTTCCAAGTGGATAATGGTTTTAGCAGAGCTTTCTGTCTTCACTCTACATCAGCACTGAAGTGCGCTGGTTACAGACACAGATACTTCATGGTTGCTAGGCAGAATGGAAGACTCTGGAATGTGGTTTCAGCCTCTAATTTTTAAAATATTTCAAGTGGCATGTTTCCTTCCTTATGTCTCTTTATCTTCATGTTCTTTTCTTATTTTTGACCTCCTGCCATCATCCTTGTGTACTTTCCTCCTTCTCTGCTTATTTCATTACTCATGCTCTTACATCCTTCCATTTAAGTTGTGTCTTTTGTCCTCCCTCCTATGTATCACTCCAACTTCATGTAATTTGACTTGTATTCTTCCTTTCTTCTTGTTTTGTTTCCTTCCATCCTTGTCTTTGTCTCATTCCATTTTTCTCTTTTCTTATTCCCTGTCTTCCTTCTTCCTTGTTTCCTCCTCCCTTTCTTCTACGTTTCTTGATGCATTTCATTCTTCCTTCCTTCCTTCCTTCTGTCAGTCTTTGCAGTCTTTCCTTCTTTGTTCTGTTATTTTCTTCCTCTTGTCTTTCCTTGATTCTGTTGTTTTCTTTCATTTCTTCACTGTTTGTGTTCTCGTTTTCACTTCTTAGTATCATCCTTTCTATTTTTGTGTCCTTTCTTCCTTAATTATTCTTTCCTTCCATCCTTCTTTTCTTCCTTTTTGTGACCTGTCTTCTTTCCATCCTTTCTTCCTTCCGTTTTTAGGTTCCATGTTTAAGCCCTGATGATTCTAAAAGTAGCTTCTATAAATTCATACCAACTTTAGTATTTAATATTGTAAAATGTGCATAAATGTAAAGACCTGAGAAGTCTGGAAATGAGTGTTAAAACATCTGGAATGTTTATGAACCCTTGATTTGGAGCAGAAGATGAAGCATTTAAACAAGTTTATTGAAAATGTCTTTGCCTCACAGTCATATTTGTGTTTAAAATGTTTCTAAATTGGTTGCTTATATAAGTCAAGCTGCTTTCATTTCATCTTAAGAGGAAATTAGACACTGTGACAGATGCTAAGCTAATTATTTACTTGATAAGCATGCCAACGCTCCCACCCAGTGGCCATAATATTAACTACAAGATGTTCTCTAAGCTTGATCTTCATTAATCTTTTGTTGAACTCATGCAGCTTGCTTTATTACTGTAAGTTTTAAAAAAAATAAATAAATCTCTTGTGTTTTTCTGTAGCTGATTCTAACTGGGTAACTGTGGCCACTGGGATAGCTGATTGTTACTACAATGTCACTGACCTGCCACTAGGGGGGGCCATTAGGTTCAGAGTCTCCTGCGTCAACAAGGCAGGGCAAGGTCCTCACAGCAACTGCTCTGTTCCAGTCAACCTGGACTCAACAGGTGGGTTTACGCCTTAATATACACAATCAATAATATTTTTATTAGTGTGGATTGATACAGGAATAATACAGGAATTGGAAATGACAAATTAGAGTAATAACCATGACAAAACAACTAAAGAAGAAACAGTATGTTTTATCACAGTTTCCTGATGCAGACTGAGATATTAAATGCAGATGTAGTTTCCATGACACGAGGCCAATATCTCCCAGTGATGACTGTCTTGTGTCTGTTGTGCAGACAGAGGAGCTTCACCTGCAGTCGCTGTAGTAAAAATAGTCCCGACTCCACCTGAACCAGCACTGAAACCTAACCCAGATGTCAAAGTCACCTCCACCTCTCCTCCTCCTCCTCCGTCTGCCTTGACCTCTGACCCTCCTACAGGTCCTACATCACCGTCTGCTAGCATAACCCCAGAGGAAAAGCAAAGCAGCACTCTGCCTGCCTCTAGCACAGTCAAAGCCTCTCCGTCCTTCATCTTGTTCAAGCCCCAGAGTCCGATAAACGTGGTGACCCCTATGACCCAGACCTTGCCTCCTCTTGTAAGCCCGCCCTCTACCCCTACCAAACCTTTGGTTGCATCCGTACCCAGCTACGTCCCCACCATTGCCGCCACGGCACACGTGGCTCCCACCCCAGTGTCTTTTTCCCCACCGGTCCTCCAGGCCTCCAGCCTGAGCCCCATTGCAGAGGGTGCCAACACCCCGACCAGAGGCACCCCATCTGGACGTAGCACGCCCTCTACTGCTCTGAGACAAGGAGTTCCACAGAAACCATACACCTTCCTGGATGAGAAGGCCAGGTTAGAGAGAATCCAACTGCATCCAACTGTAGTAAGGGGAAAATTTTGAATACTCCATGTGTTTTAACTCTTTGAGTTACAACACAATTCAAAGAGTTACAACTTTGAGTATGTCCAGTGGTATCTTAGGAGGTCCACCTTTTGATCAGATTAGATTTGTAGCTCCTGTAGCTGAAGCTCCTGTGTTTCCTGTATCCAGAGGTCGGTTTGGGGTGATCCGTGAGTGCAGGGAGAACGCCACCGGAAAGATCTACATGGCCAAAATCATTCCCTACAGCCAGGAGAGCAAGCAGAAAGTGCTGAAGGAGTACGAGATCCTAAAGTCGCTTCACAATGAGAAGGTCATGGCTCTCCACGAGGCCTACGTCACACCACGGTACCTGGTGTTGGTGGCTGAGTACTGCACTGGAAAAGAGCTGCTGTTCAGCCTCACTGACAGGTAGGAAGGAGAATATCAAACTGAGGTTTATAGACTCAGACAGCCTGTTCGGTACAGTCCGACTCAGACAGCTCCTTTATTTTAAGGTTTCGGTACTCGGAGGATGATGTAGTTGGCTACCTGGTTCAAATCCTCCAGGCAGTGGAGTACCTCCACAACCGCAGAGTCCTCCATCTAGACCTCAAGCCTGAGAACATCCTGGTGACCAACCTTAACGTGGTTAAGATTGTAGACTTTGGCAGTGCTCAGAGTTTCAACCCCCTCAACCTGGAGCCCCAGGGCACAGGAGCAGGAACCTTGGAATACATGGGTGAGGATCCATGTCACAACTCATCTTCCATACTTCAAAACAAAAGCACAGTTTGATTCTCAAACATCTTCCTCCTGTTAAGCTCCTGAGATGGTCAAAGGGGACGTCGTCGGTCCTCCTGCTGACATTTGGACCGTTGGAGTCGTCACCTACATCATGTAAGTTTCATCACATCCTTAAAGTCGTCATTTGCGTTTGGAAGGTCAGTCTGGATTCCTGATGTGGGGGAACTGGAATAACAGTTTGTGGAGATGATCCACTGGACAGGTGGAACGTTTTCTAATTCTGAATTTTCAAATCATCCATCAGCCCATCAATCTGTCCTTCAGTTTGACTGATCATCTATCCATCCAACCATTCATCCATCTGTCTGTGTCCATTTGTCCATCTGTTCATTTCATCCATTTTTAGACTGTCCCAGTACAGCTGTAGCTGCTATCCAGTGGCTTGCCACCATCAGTGTGTGAATATTAATGACTCATCTCATTGTAAAGCATTTTTGAGGGTCCTGAAAAGCATTACATACGTCTCATGTTATTTCATTTCATTTCTTTCATCCACCCATGTTATTTAGGTTTAATAAGTGGAATTTGTTTTCTGGCTGATAAAAGAAGCAGTTATTAATTGACAGTCAAATCCCAAAAAGCTGAATGATGTAAAAAACTTTGAGTATTTTTAAAACATGGGAAAGAGACTTGGTTTACCTCTAACACTGACTTCTCATACGTACTTCACACAACCTCACTTATGGTATAAAGTGTTAATGGTTGAGTTTGATATGATGTTCTGTACTGTACCTGCTGTCAAGCTTTTAATATTGTTTGTTCTTTTCTCTCAGGCTTAGTGGTCGACTGCCCTTTGAAGATAAGGACCCTCGGCAAGTTGAATCTAAAATCCTGATGGCCAAGTTTGACCCTACCAAACTCTACCCAAACGTTTCCCAAAGTGCCTCAGTTTTTCTCAAGAAGATGTTGAGCAGTTATCCATGGTGACTGCTCATTAATGCAACACATTGTGATAAAAACAGTAGGATTTATGAGCATAAAGATCCTAAATTGCACTTGTGTGTTTTCAGGGCTCGTCCAACCACGCGGGACTGCTTCACCCAGGCCTGGCTGCAGGACTCATACCTGATGAAGCTCCGGAGGCAGACGCTCACCTTCACCTCCAGCCGACTCAAGGAGTTCCTGGTGGAGCAGCAGAGCTGCCGTTCGGAGAGCGCCACCAAGCACAAAGTGCTTCTGCGCACCTACCAGGGCTCGCCACGGAGCACAGTATCTGGCACCGCGCCACACCTACCCAGCCCCAAGTGAACACTGGGAGGACACACCCCAACAGAACCACTGCTGATACCAAGCACCGCGGGCAGACAGTTGGACCCATACGGGAGTCCATGTGTTACTTTGGAACAAATAAAAACTCAACAGGAGCTGCAGACCACAGAGAATACATTCAACTCATAAACTCCTTATAAACTGTATTAAAAGGATAGGAAGACTTTTGGTTTTAGCCTCTTTGTCGTTTGTTAATTCTGACATTGCAGTTTTATTTGCCCTACCTACATTTGACATCCAGTGGTGGGCACACTTCCACTAACGTGCTAACAGTGGAGCTAATTTTTCATTCAGCAATTTGCTAAGCTATAAAAGTGCACTTAGCTTTCCCTAAATTAATATTTCCAAATCAATTCTAAAGCACTAAATTATTTGGTTGTTGTGTAAACTTTCAGTTGAAAAAAGTTTGACATCTGCTACCAGTTCTGTTTCCTCTCCTAACATTCTTTTTCATTTTCTTTTTTACCAAATAACTTCAAAGTAAACGGGAAACATACAAGAACAAAATAATATGCAGCACAGAACAAGATAAAAATATAAATAAAGAATTTAACTGAATTATAGAACATGGAAATTATGTCAAACTTAAATTAGTTCTTAGAGTTGTAGTCTCTAGCTAATGCTAAACCAAAACTTAAGTTGGGGCTTTAGCATTAGCTTCCACTAAATACAATGTTGGTGTAGCGGAACTAATCTTGATGATTAGGGCTTTAGGTTTAGCATAGCAAACTTTTCAGTTAGCGTTGCCCACCACTGTTGATACCAAGACGTTTTCTTTAGTAGTTTTATCTTAAAAACACATTTTTGTCATGCAGTTTAGTGATAATCGTCATGCTAATGTGCCACTATATAATTAAAGCTGCTAACTTATTCTGCATATTGTCTCATTTCAAAACACTGAAAATATTGTTTTTCTTTTCTTTAAAATATGTTTACTTTTTTCATGTTAATTTATTTGCATGTGTGTGCACATTTTTGAGTCACTTTTCGATATAACTATAAGGCGAGAAAGGGAAAAAAAATGAAATAAGAAAGATGCTTGTGATTGATGTTGAGTCTAAAGGGGAACTGTTTATGGGGAATCTGTCGTACGGCTTCTTGCTCTGTGATCAGCTCTAAATCGTGATCCAGCTGTGAACAGTCAATTTTCTATAAAGTGTAACGTGACGCTTAGCTGCAGTAGTTTGTCAGTATTACAAGTCAGTTGACCTGGTTGCTTAAATCTCGGTCGTCCAGTCAATGCCTCGGATAAACGTCAAAAATGATCATATTTAATGTGTGTCTTCAACAGCTGGTTGCAGTGTCTGGGTATTACAAGAGGTAGCTCATCCATACACACATTTAGGCAAATATTCATGGAGTCCTTGTAACATTAGAATGCCTCATGTATTGCTCTATCAGTCCTTTTGTATGGCTTTGGATGGTTCAAGATTTGTAAATGTACCCATTTGCGGTGTTTATATGTGGAAAAAGATGAAAATGTTTTTATGAGATAGTATGTAATAAAATATTCATACATTTGAGAATATGTGTTTTGCTAAATTGGTTTGGGGTCTACGGAAGCCCTGAATGGCAAGGGAATATGATCTAAACGTTATTTTTCTCTGACCTTAGAAGTTATCCGGCAGTCATTTTCACATGCAGAAGCATAGGGTCAGCTATGCTACTAACACACCACACAAATTCAGTCCATTTACCATAATAACAAGGAATAAAAATTATTCTTATTTACATTTGGTACGTTTTCCTAAATTTTTTTGTCATTGGGTGTTGTAAGGAGGTGTGCATACTTGACTCCAATACCAGGAATCTTAATCCTAGTTTTCAAAAAATCCTAAGTGGTTTTTATGACCATCTCTGTGTATAATTCATTCAAAAGACTGACCACCAGAGGTGCTGTGGTGGCTCACGGGTTAAGAACAACCCACATAAGGAGGCCTTAGTCCTCAATGTGGCCGTCGCAGGTTCGATTCCTGGCTTGATGACCTGTCTCCCCCCTCTCTCTTTACCTACATTCCTCTTTGCACTTTCAAATAAAGGCCACTGTAGAGCCAAAAAAAATCTTTAAAAAACCCCCCAAAACAATAATGGGAATCTGCAATGGATTTAACGGCTATGAAATGGATTTGTAAATGGATTGCGTAAAGGTAAGGGTGAAATTGGAATGCGTTGATATTGATAATTAGGCAAATTTAACTACTTGAGAATACGCAATGAACTCAGCCGTTGGTGCCTTCTTGTGCCTAGAAGAGGTACTACTAAACACAACGGCTCGAAAAAAAGTGCCCAAAAACAAGTTTTTCTTCCTCGCTTGCCCCTCAAGATTGGATTAATATTTTAGAAAAATGCATAAGGTCAGTTGATTGGATTTTGTACAGCATTTGTGTTTTTTTCTTTTCGAAAAATAATCTTCAGTAAGTGTAAAACACACACACACACACCCCCACACACACACACACACACACACACACACCCACACACACACACACACAATAAAACATCTGACAAGCAGAGTGGAGACGGAAAATTATAACAAGCACACAAAATTA
>CAEFZY010023214.1:0-132575 GCA_903066815.1 Brachyrhaphis roseni
CAGGTGTGGTGCAGCAGAGGCGCATCTAAAAGTTGCAGGACACCGGCCCTCGAGGACTGGAGTTTGACACCCCTGATCTAAACCATCTAACATTCTCCATCTAGCATTCTCCACCATGTTTAGACAAAAAAATAAGCAAAGCAAAGAGCGGTGATGGGAACCAGTGAGGCTTGTTGGAAGTTGTTTGAACCATGTTGTGGAAACAAAAACCACAAATTGCTACAGGGTTTGATTTGTTTCCCTTAATAATTCCTACGTACCATTCTAAGTCATTAGTGTGTACTAATGCTGAAACACATGGCACTAAGCATCTTTTCTCACACTAATAGTTGAGAAACACAATACAAAATCTATATTTCCCTCTAACAATGCACAAAGTGGTCTTCTAGTGTCCCCAGAGTACAGACTCACAAAGTGAGGTGGATCAGCTGTATCTTTTTTTTTTCTACAGTCTCCATACCTTTTGAAGGACAGCTCTTTCAAGGGACTCCACCCTCATTTGCTCCTTCCTCAGGCTCGCATTCAGCGCCACGCTCTCGGTATCAGCCTTTGCGCGCACCTGGGCTATCTCCTCATTGGCCCTGACAGGGAGAACGTTAGCAACAAGAGGATAAAACTAAATGAAGGCAAATGTTACGCCTCATCGTAAAGATTTAAGTAAGCAAGTAAATCTTACTTGTCCAGTTTCTCCTCAGCATGGAGTTTTAACGTTTGATATCTCTGCTCCTCCTGCTTGATACGAAGTAGGTAATCTTGCGCACACTTCTTCAACACCTCCTCATTCTGAATGGACGTTTACAAGGCGTGTCAGTGGATGTTTATATCACACGACTCTGCTCTACATCTGAGAATATTCATAACCAACCTTCTTGAAGCCCTCCAGGACTCCCTTCATGTTCTCATACCTCCTGAAGAGATCTGCGAAGGATCTCTCCACAGAGTTTAGGTCGGCCACGGCCTGATCGCGCTCCAGCGTCAGCTGCCTGACTGACTTACTGGAGGAGATGCTCTTGTTCTGCTGCTGATCCTCTGCAAGCAAACAAGTGATAGCTTCAGAATGCATGCTACTGTCTAAGATCATGTGATGGGTTAAGTAAAGAGCATCTTGGCAAACTTTCAGAGTGTCTTTATACTACTGAGTACATGACGTTAAATAACTGCATTCATACTCTTTGGACGTTTTAATATTTTGTCATATCACAACCAAAAACTTCATGTGGTATCTAAATGTTTTACCATTAAAAACTTAAAAGTGCAGTGTGCATTTGAATTGAAATCTTTGATGTAGTTGTAGCTTTCTATTGCTAGAGACAAATTTTTTAAAACGTCAATGCATTTCTAAACTGTAATCTTCAAGTCTTCAGTTGATTTAGGTTGAGTTTTTTTAAATCTAGACTAAAACCCTCCTGTTCAGAGTTGCTTTTGAACCATAAGGAATGAAACAATAACCAACATTTTGATATGTAACGATAAGGTAACTGCTGGTTTTCTCAATTGTTGACTGTGTGGTGTCTTCTATGACTTTGTATTTTTGTGATTTTATGATGTAAAGCCCCTTGAACGGCCTTGTTGCTGATATGTGCTACACAAATAAACTTGATTGATTGATTTGTTGAAAAAGTAGTAATAACTGTCCTAAACTGAACTGGTAGATCTCTGCAGCTCCTCCAGAGTTGACTGCTTCTCTGATAAATTGCTCCTCCCCAGAATTCCCAGTTTGAGTGACTGGCTCATTCAAAGTTGAGTCAACACTACATTAATGGGTTGTTTTATAACCAAACCATGATTTAATCTTCTCCTTTACTATTTGATAAGGGCTTGTTCAGATCTTAATTCATTAACAAAAAAAAGTTCAAAGTTATTCCAATTTACGCTCATTAATTGTTGCATAAGATCCCAGTAAAAATGCATGCAGGTTTAGGGTTGAAACATAAAAAAAAGCTTAAAAATTTTCTGATTCACAGAAGAGATTAGCAAAATCATGTTCCTTAGTTATATCACGAGGACCCAGTAGAAGTGGACATTAAAAACCTCACAATGCATTTAGCTCACTGAACTTAGTAACTCGACCTCAGTGTAACTGATGATGTGCTTCCTGAAGACTAGAGAGCAGGTGAAAGGTCACAAAAACAAGTAAGAGGTGATGCTGGCAGCATTCAGGCAGGAGGAAACAAAGGGATACCAAGTGTTTGCTTGTGCTCTTCATTTTAAAGTGACACACTTTAAAATATTTGTTGTGCTAAAACCCAGTCAAATCTGCTACCAACGCTGCTGTGTGACTTTACAAATTTTAGAGATGTAGCCTATTATTGATCACTCTTAAACATGTTTCTCAGGACCACAGAGACAAAATATACATACTTTAGATTAAAAGTTTGAGGAACAAACAGGAGTATGAAGAAATATCCACCACCAGGTGGCAGCAACTTACCAATCATCTGGGCAACTGTTTTTTCATATTCTGCTACTATTTTCCTGTCAAACAAAAAGCAGCCCACTGTTAACTTTGTTTTTAAATCCCTTGTATTATTTTAGCATTTTATAAAATAGTATCGTTCTGGAAAAGGAAGGAAAATTCTCATCGAAACAGAAGCTTCCCACCTCATTTCCATAACCTCCACTCTGCTCTCCTCATATTTTTGTTTCCACTCGTTGACCTCCATCTCTTTAGTGATGATCTGTTTTAAAGGAAATAGATAGATTCAAAATATGGAGTGATATTGTGAACCAAAAAAATAAGCTAAACTTATTAAAGTTTCATTGTGTGTGCTCAGTGTCTCTGTGTTTGTGCATGTGGGAGCGACATACCTCCTCTCTGATCAGGGTCAGCACCGCAGCTTTGTCCATCTCGGTCAGAGGGTCGCCGTCCTGCGATAGGGCTGCCAGGTCAGGGTCATCACGGCTGCTCAGTTTTGCAGTATGGTGCATTGATATATCAGTCTGTGGAAGATCACAGATACTAATGTGAGCCGATGCGTGAGCATTCGATAACTTTCACACTTTGTAAACAACTGAAAATGCAGTGGAGCAGGAAAATATTTCACCAGGCCTCTTTATAAATACAACTCGGTTAAAACGGCTGCTTAATTTGTGTAGTCTGTGTGGTATATGTATGGTGTCAGGAAGTCACCATGAAAAATATTATTTAAAATTATGACTAATCATCATTTTTCAACAGACGATGGAGATCAAAAACAACTGATGCAGAAGAAACCAGACACACTGAATAATTCATGTGGTCGCTTTGCAGCACTTACGATATCATCTTTCACGCTGAAGGTGTCCTTTACTGGCAGATGATCTGTAATCTTAATCTCTGGAAATTAAAAAAAAAGAAGCAAAATCAGAAAAATAACTGTGGGTTGTATTTATTGTACCATCAATAAAAGCTGAAGTTAATAGTTTTTCTGTTCAGCCCATAATGTTAAAAAATGTCAAATTAACTTTACCAACTCAAAAACAAATAACTGAGTAGCTTATATCTTACGATCTACAGCAGGTAAATCGCTGGACGGCTGTTTCTTCACAGCTGCTTTATTGCATTCCTGCTCCTCTCTCTCTTCCTGACTGTCGGCCGTCTGGCCAATCAGGCCGGTGGAGGCCAGTTTCTCCTCGTCTGTGGCGTGATGAACCCGCTGAGTGATCTCTGGGGTCTGAACCACCACTTCGTCTTCCCCCTGGAAGCAATAGAGGGAGACATTAACTTTATTACACTCGAGTTTACTTTTTACATGTTTAATATCTGATCCTTAACTGCACTGCTCTCCACTTTGTTGCCTCTCCTAGAACAGATGTGTAAAAAAGCCTTCAAATAAATGCATCCTTTTTTTGATGTTGAGATGGATTTTCAAATTGTTTTGCATGAAATTATCCAACATTTATTCAATTAGAGGGGAAAAAATACTATAAATTAATGCAACACAAGCACTTTGTATTTACACTCCACCTTTTTAAAATTGATGGGCATCCAGAAAGGTTTAATTTGTAATTCATGACTTAAGGTCTTGACAGGTGACCTTAATTATCCAGAGTTCTCTTTAGCTATAAATCTTCTTTCTCCAGGATGTGATATTATTGAGGGCATGAGCGCACCAGAGTAATATTTGACTGCAGAGTGATAAGTCACAGCTCTGTCATCATGCCAAGACTGGACCGCAGTGCTGGAAACACTACTGATGCCTCACTCAACTTGTGTAACTCAGCGTGATTGTGTGTGTGTAAAAGTATGCTGAGGCCAAGAGGTTGCACAGCAGCTGAATAATGAACACTGCAGCTTTGCTACAGTAAGGCAAAACATTCCCAGTGAAGCAACCAGATAGAAATTTTTTTTTTACCTGACTGCAAACATCGAGGACTAGCGACTCGCTTTCATCATATTTCTGGACTTTACAGGAATTCCTGCAAAACAAGCAAATGAGAATATATTAATTTGTTTTTCTTTCTTTTTTTTTTTATCCTTGAAAGGTTATTATCGTTCCTGTTTTCTATGGACATTAATATGAGATTTAGCAAGACACATGGAAAAATCGTGCTAAGAAATACAGCAAATTAGAAAGCTAAAGTATGCTGTGATGAGGATAAAAACCTCGATGCCAACAATCAGTACAGACACAAAACATGCACCGATGAGAATGAGTGGAATCATGCCTTGATAGAGAGAGTACTTACAACAGAAAACAGAGAAACTTGACTTGCTCAGATGTCCTGAGGTCGATAAAAGTGGACGAACGAAAGCAAAGATTTTGGGGGATTGCGCGACACACAACACGAGAAAAGATGGAGGGTGAGGGGGATAAAGCAGGGAGGGTTTCGACAAGGGAGCCATGGAGGATAAAGAAGGCCGAGAGACAAAGGAAGAGGGTATGAGTGAGTAAAAGGTGTCAGCATGTTAGTTACTTAGCTGGTAGATTAAAGTTCAAGCATATGCAGCTAATCACTGCAGCTCTAAGCACATTACCAATCTATTTATGTCTCAGTTTATTCGTAGCTTGTTATGCAGACTATTCTCTGTGCCTTCAAAGTATCTTTTGGTATGAATATTATTGTTAGCAGTGAAGCAGTCCCAAGGTAGAGCCAGATCAGACTTACACAATGCCTTGAAATGGTGTTCATACTCCCTGAACTCGGTCACATTGTGTCACATCACAACCACAAACTTGAGTGCATTTTATCGACATTTTATAAAGTATGGAACAAAGATGATTTGGTGTTTCATTTTTTTCACTGATAAAAAAATGTAAAGTGTGGGAGCAGTTTTATTTACCTTTACTCATAAATAAAATCCAGTGCAAGGCTGCAATCTAAGTTCTCTCAAATGCTCAATTCAGTAATAGGGTGCTATCTGGGAGAATGTGTTTGTAAATAATTATAAGCTGTATACTTAAAAAAAATAAAGCTTTTTCAGAAGAAAACATGATGCGTTTTGAGCGTCCAGCATGGCGGGATTTTAACTGTTTAGAGCGTTTTGAGCATTTTACGCATCAAGTGTGTCCAACGGGTCCGATACTCCACATAGGCTTTGAACGTAAACCAGACGTGCCTAATGCTCAAAACTTGTTTGGTGTGAATGCACCAAAAGTGCACCCTCATCGAACTTGAAGCGCCAGACGCGTTTTTGACACGTGTAACGCATTTGGTGTGAAGGCACCATTAGGCTATTTTGTAATAATAATAATAAAAAAAAACTAAAGAAAACAATGTGCCAAATACAGACCAACAGAATAGCCCTAACTCGACGAAGCAACAGTCCTAGAAAAGTATTGACTCAATGTTGCTGGATGCCACACTGGTTAGATTTTCATTTGAAAAAAAAAAAGAAAACCATTTAACTATTATACACAAGCGTCTTGTGTTGTGTTGGCCTGCCTCATAAAATCCCTAAGATAATCATTGAAGTTTGTGAAGTTTGTGGTGTGAGAAGTTTCAAGGGGTGTGAATACCTTTGCAAGGCAGTGCAAGAAAATGACTGAATGTGAAGCTTGCTGAACTACGGTCTTGTAATATTTTGTGCAAAAAGGAGACTTACGTGGATGCTCTCTCTTTGTTTTTCTTTGGAATCTGCTTCGCTTTCTTCTCCCCGGGGGTCTGCCTTGCCTTCTGTTTGCATTGATCTTTTACCTTTGTCTCAGGATGGGAGGTGCTGCTGGACAAATCCTCGTCGTTCAGGGATTTTGATGCTTTAAAAGGGTCTATGGAGGCATCAAAGTTACCTGGGTCAAAGCTGTATGAGCCCTTTGGCAGCACAGGAGAGCTGCTCACTTTACTGTTGCTACCAAATGGATTGAAGTTTGGGTCGTCCCATTGACTGGGGTCAAAGTTATAAGCTCCAGTTTTGGGAATAGGAACATCGTCCAGATTTAGAGGTGCAGAGGAGTCTGTTGTTACAGGTTCTGTAACAACAGAACCTGTAACAACAGGTTCTGAAACAGGCTTGGAAACAGATTGGGGAAGCGATTCTGGTGCCGTTTCCAACACCGGTTCAGGATGCGTCGCTTCTGGTGCTGGTTCGCAAAAAGTCTCTGAGTCTTTTGGTTTCTGCTTCTTTGCAGCAGTCTTGCTGGTTGCCCTTTTCCCTCCTAATTTCTTTGGAGGGGGCTTTCTGACCATTCCTTCACCCAGACCAAACTCCAGCACCACAGGCTTTGCCTCTAAAGACTGATCTATAATTTCTGAGTCTCCTTGAGCTTTTTTGGTGGACTCACAAGCAGATGACGAGCTCCCAAGTGGTTCAAGCCTGGGGGGAGAGCTTGGACCACACGGTGGAGGAGAGTTCTGGATTTTGGATCCGCCACTGGTGAAAGGGTTGAAGCTGTCGTCCAGTTGGTTGAGGTCAAAGTTATATGTAGCCTTGGGAACAGGGAGTTCTTGTTCCTCATCTATATGAGAAGGAGGACTTACTGGAACCTTTATTTTCAAGGATGGAGGGTTGGAGTTGCTGGTTTTTGTCTTTTGAGTAGGTTCTGCAAGGCTGGGGAGATTACTGTGATGTTCCTCTAGATCAGCAACAGGTTTCTCCTCAGGAGGCTGTGAAGCACTTGATGCTGCAGGTTCACTGCTTGGTACTGAGTCTGGTTCAGGGACAAAAGTATGAGTTTGAACTGAAGGTTCATTGCTTGGAACAAAGTCTGGTTCTGGAATAAAAGTAGTATCTGGAACTGGGGCCAGATCTGCGACTGGGTCTGCTTGATGGAGGAAGTTTGTCTCTTCAAATGGCTCAGAAAGGAGAGCTGTGCTTTGAGTCTCTTCCTTCAGTGAGGCTGAATCAGGACTGGGAAAAGAATCCAAGTTTTCCGAGGGCTGCTCTGCTTGATCTTGGTCTTGATTTTGCACATTTATTTCGAGCTGATCTCCCACAGGGACTACAGGCTCATCCTGACCCATGTTGTGGCCCAGTGCAGTTTCTGGATCCCTGACAGGAACAGACACTATCAGGTTCTCCTCCTGCTCCAAATCTGAAGAAGAAACAAAACCAAAAAAAAATTATTTCACAGAACTATCATGTTTCAAGAGCCAACATGTTGCTAGTGAATTTCTACTATCACATGTAAACTCGGATGTGGACGATATCTGACTGGTTGACTGAAAGCAGGTTACTCACCAGCCAACTGTTCTAGTTGCTGCTGTTGCCATGGTGATGTCTTACTAGGTGTGCCACGACATTAAAGCAAAAGTAACGCAATCGAAAACACAAAACAAAACAGACCTTCGCTTATCTTGTGTTACGTCTTGCAGAAAAATAACAGAACGGTCTGAGTGCTAGCTCCAGGGAACATATTGACAGTGCAGCATATTTCAGCATGTCTGTCATCATCATCATCATCATCGCTCTGTTCATACAACACCATGTTGCCTAGAGACGAGCAGAGCCTGCTCTGCTTAAACCAGCTTTATGTCACCATGCTGTGTTGCAAGAGTTGACATCCTAACATAATCCCAAACACACGTGCATTCCCTTACACACTTGAATAATCAGTAACTGTGAAAAAGTATTTGGCCCCTTTGTCACAACTACCTTTCAAAAAAGTAAACATGTTCGATCAGACAAAGAAAACCTTATTAAATACAAAGCACGGTTTTTGGTCTAAAATAAAAGCCATGCTTTGTATTTAATGATTTATTTTTATTATTGGAAAAATCTATCCCACCCAACCTGGCTTTATGTGAAAAAGTAATTTGCTCCCTAACCTTCATAACTGATTGTGCCACCCTTGCCTAAAACAATTGGCATCAAGTGTTTGTGATACCTGGCAAAGAGTATTTTTCAATCACATGAGAGAGAGAGCGAGATGTTGAACACCTCTGCAGGACAGTTTTAGTTCAACCTCATTTGAAGGTTTTCAAGCATAAACGATCAGTCATCCCACAGCATATCCATCCAATTTATGTCTGGACTTTGACTACATCACTCTGAGACCTTCCTCACTTGAAACACTCAGAATTGTACTTTCTGGTGTAATCTGGATCGTTGTTTTGCTGCAAAACCCTAAGCGAGCTTGAGTGTGATGAGCCGACCTTCCAGGTCCTGAAGCAGCAAAGCAGCCCGAGTTAATCCCAATAGCAAAACAATTCTTGACTGGTGCATTGTTTTTCTGAAATTCTGTGCAAATATCTGAAAAAATTCCACTTTCTTCAAAAACATAATTAAAAATAAAAAGCAGCTAAAAAAACAAATGCTGTTCAAAGGTCCCCAGAATGTAAATTTAGCTCATTATTAACCACCATGGCAAGAAAATCTCCAGAAATTAGTCATATCCCACCAGTCTTAATAATAATGCTGCTAAAGAAATGTATTTTATTCTTTCTGACTAGATACCTCACCTTTAGAAAATGTTGCTGGAGCTGTTTTACAGGAAGGGTTGAGTTCTTCCCAACCAGCAGCGGCCTCACACACAATGCAAAAAACCCTCTAAACAAACCTCCTAAAAACATGCTCTCACATGCTACGTTACGTTGCTGTGACCTCCGTTGGTGTCCAGCACAAAGCAGAGCTAACCAAAGCTCAGAGCTTTTGTTCAACCTGTTGAATTCTGGAGCAAAGGTCATTCCCACACTCCTCCACAAGCCCCTCCTCTTAGTGAATCAAACGACAAAGACAGAGCATCAGACGTGATCACACCCAAAAGCAATCCAAAATAAAAACTTTGCATTCCAGCCTAAATACCGGGTACACACGAGGCAGTCCACTGCCTGCTCAGGTGTTAAATAACCTTGTTTACCTTTAGCAAACACTACAAGGAATCTCTATAATACAATAGGATAAATCAATATTTAAACAATGTCAAATTTAGAATGGTATGAATTCTTAAAAAACAAGCAAAAAAAAAAATGTATATCTTGCTGCATTTTTGAAATAACTGACATCATGCAGCTATAGGGTCATCACATTTCCACCAAATGACTCTTGTTTCCATGGCAACCGTGAGAAAAAAGGACTAGTGCCCAACATATTTGAACATGCACTTCCCTTAGATTGCTGAGATTTCTGAAATGTTACTAAGAACCTCCAGGTTTCCTGAAGAGTCACAGATGTTGCTGTCAGGCCAGCCTCTCGGCTGCTCTTCTCCTCCTGTTTTTGTTTTCTTTTTCCTCTCCTTCTGCCCGTTGTTGCTCTGCAGTGGCCTCACCTGCTTTGCCTGCATTGGTGTTGTTGTTCTCCAGCTCTCCCGGGACGGGCTGAGAGGCGCGGACGGGAGTCGCTGCTTCAGGGGTGTCAAAATGACCCTCAGAGTCCGAGCTGCAGCACGTGAAAACATGAGAGAAAGCAGAAAAATTATTACATAACTCCAGGGCAATGATCATATTACGAACACAGAGAGTCAGCGGTTGTGATGCATCTTCTCCTCAAACAAAAATAGCTGTACTATTATTGTTATTATGCAGGAATTTATCATAAAAACACACTTAAAGCTTTAAAAGCAAAAATCCTTGGATTTGTGACTATTATGTAATCAGTTATAATATGTATTTTTGTAAAGCTTTGCATTATCTTGCAAAACCCCTTGTGCTGGTAAAAACTATACAAAACTAAAACCTCAAACTTATTACCCTTTTATTTGATGCACTAAACTGACCTATCTTTAGCTTAACTTCGCTCTTTGTCATTGTAGAAACATTGTAACACTATCTAATCTGAAACTAAAGGAGGAAGAGTAACCAAAGCCAAAGTAACGCACACATAAAGGAAGAGGAAGTAGATGTAGGACAGCCTACTATTTCCTGTCACGCTCTAAGAATACAGTTTATGAGACGAGAAATGCAGAAGAAAACATACAACATGCAGCCTTTTAAGATCTATGGGTCTTTCTCGACGCTGACAATTTACAGCACAGATTAAATCAGATTTATCTCTGCGATGTAATCACTTTAGAAAGCCCCCGAAGGTCAATATATTGATACAGGGAATGGAAAGGCAGAAGTCTTCTGAAAGTAGTCGTCATGTTTGTATGAAGGTGGAACAGAGGCAGAGATAATGTTATCACCATGGACGCGAGGCACAGACACTGATGATTTCAGCACGTGCTTTCAGGTTTTGAGTGAATCCTGTGTGAATTTGAGTGTCTGTTAGAAATAGTGTTGGTGTTATGAAGCAAAAGAAAGACAGTTAGGGACAATTTAAAGCACAGATCCAACAGAGACAAGCCAGCACTTCACAAAATGTCTCGACCAATATGCCACTAAAATTTAGATTCCCAATCCAGTAGGTTAGAGGCACATGGACAGAAGTCCCCCCTCCTCCAGCGCTGACGATGTGAACCACTCTGCCTGGAGTCTCAGGGCTTCAGCACAACACTTGCCTGCTGCCTTGATATCTCTCCTCCTCCTCTTCCTCTTCTCTCCTTCCCCACTGCTCCGTTTCCTCGTTGGCCTCCTGCCCTTCTCCATCCTCCTCTCCCCCTCGCACCGCCGTCCACGTCCATTTGGCCCATGACACCGGAGACAGCCAAGACATCGCTCCTTATTCGACGAAGTTCCCCAGCCTCCAGCTGACTCACCAGTAACCAGGGCTTGGCTTCCAGTACACCTCTCACTCTCTTCTTCAGATTTCCACCCCTCTCACAGCTCTCCATGAGTCCCCAGATTCACATGAAAAGAAGGAGACATCTCTCTCTCTCTCTTTTTTTTTTAACCCTGCTTTTCCGTCTTCACCAGTTAGTAATTTCCAGTCACGCTGACAAGTCCCTCCGTGGCAGAATACCTCAGCTCTGATCAGCTGGTTTCTCAAACGCTTTGCTGACTCTCTCTCTCTCTCCTCCTCTGAACCTCCTCCATCCTCCCCGCTCCACCTCGGAACAGCTCACAGGCAAAAACTGCAGTGGGGGTGGAGGAAGTGAGCTGTAAGACCTAAAACTCACGGCTGCTTTGAAGACTTCCCCTGTGGTTGAAGAATGGTATGTCCCTGTCAGCCTGCTCTTCTACTCTAAAGTAGAAAAAAAAAATGGGCCACAAAACAAACACAGAGGGAGGAGTAGGAGGTAGAGGAGGAGCTGAACTCTTGGGGCTCTGTGTTTTATAGTCCAGAGAGAGGTTAGGAATGTGGGGGCTGGATCTTAAAGACTTATTAGTCCCCCTCCCTCAGGCTCTTCAACAGCTAACTGTTTCTTCCACACTGCGGCAGGAAGGCATGCATGACTAGAGGAACCAGTTCTGTTGGACAGCCTCAGGAGAACTACCTTGCTGTGTTCAATCTGTCAGAGGAAACACTAAACCACTAGGCAGAGCGCCACCACACAAGTAATTACACGGTGGCATAGTAATAAGTAAAATGCTTGGGAATGTTTGAGGAGTGAGTCAGAAAAAAAGCAACAACAAAAAAAAAAAGTGGACAAACTGAGGAGATTCTAAAATAAAACAAAAATGTCAATGGAAAAATTGTGCTCTTTAGAACGTAACACTTTCAACATACTTTCAGGAAGGCACACCACAAAAAGTTTAAATGGATTTTATGGAATCACAGGTTAAAGTTTTTGGAATTTTCTTTTTGACACATTTCACTAAAATAAATAGATTTCCATCGTCGCTAGAGTGCATAATCAGTTGACTTTTTCCAAACAACCTCAAACAACCTCCCAAAAATGTCTTCTTTTATCAAAATTGTTGGCATTTTGTTCCATTTCTTAATGTGTCTGTCATCAGGGTATGGTTAATGGCTTTATGTAAGATCCCTCCGGAGAACATAGAACCCACACCTCGTCTCCCATTGAATTTGGTATAAATTCAATCTAAAATATTCCCCAAAAGCTGAAGCATGTTTTTAAACCGCTATATCTCATAAATAAAACTATGTAGAAACACAAGTCTAAGTTTTTTAGACTTCAAAACTTCCTGTCACTCGTGTTTCGAGAAGATTTGGGATAGAAGCATGTTTGACATGTTTCTTTGATCTGCAATTTGTGGGACAAACACAAATTACCTTTTGATGTTTTGAAACAAATAACTTCAGACTCTCAGTTTTGACATCACATAAACAAGTTTATACATAAAAATTTGAATTTATTTTCACCCAGAATATAAACTTCAGATCAGTTAGGATTCACAAGATAATTTCTATTTACTAAAGGCAAAAATAATGAGATTTTTTTTATTACTTCAAAGTTAGAAGTTTCCATACATTTCAATTATTTTTTTTTTTTGATAGCATTGTCTTCAAACTTTATGATGTTTTTGTGAATTCCTAAAAAATAGTCTGCTTGATTTTTGGTCCATTCCTCCTAAGCTAAAAAACCCCCTACAAAATTATTATTTTTGGCATTTAGCAAATACAAATAATTTGGATAATCCTAATTGTTCTGAAAAAGATGTAGTCAATTTTAATGTTTTGCAGTAACAATGTGTCTTTTAATAGAGTGTGTGTAAACATTTTTTTCTGTAAATGAAAACAAATCCCATGAACTATGATATTGGTCCTTACTAAATTACACAATTCTTCCGAAGGTAATAATAAAATACTTTCCAGAGTCAAGATGTGAATGATCAGAAGTCACAACAATGGCAAAGTCTATGAAAGGCTAAATTAAGACCCTCGTGTTCACGGCTAGTCTTGTTGTGAATTATCAATCTTTTTCACATTCTAAAGGTTTTTGAGCCATTTCTTAATTTCATTACTCCCCTCGTAGAAACCTTTTTGTGCTTTACTCTCCAGGGCCAGATATTTTTGCTGTGCAGCAGCAGAGCGAGCAAACTTTCTGAAATTCCATGAAGGAGCAAGGACACACAACCTCAATCAGACTCAGAGTTTCCACATTATACCAGAAAGGGAGGAGTTTCTGTTCTACCCACTTATTTTTGCGATCTACGCTGGGCTTGTGGTTGGAGCAAACAGGAACAGCGCAAGCATTAACTGTATAATGTGTAAAGGATTTTCCTGAGGGGACAGCAAACAATTTCCATCTTAAATATGAAACTGTTATTTTAAAACAAAAATAAAAATAAAACAAATCAGCACCATTTTTGTGTAAATTTGCCAAGCAGTGAAAAAGAAATTGTGAACCGACTCGTTGCTTATCTCGTCCCACACTTTTCTTGTCTAAAACTGGCATCTACAAACATCACTGGGCAACAGAAGGAGCCCTGCTGATAAAAGGCCAGACGATTCTTTAGGGCTGCACTCCCACCACCAACACAAGCCTCAGAGCTCTTGCCAAAGAGGTCTGACGCTCCACCAGAATCCAAACGCAACCCAAAAGAGCTCAGATTTCAATCACAGCAGGAGGTACCCTGCAGGCGTTTTCAAGAAAACAGTAAGTCCCTTAAACACAACGTAAAACAAACTTGCTGAATTCTATTTAGGCTTTAGCGTAAATGTGACCAATGATCCAAATCTGTTTAGTCTGTGGGTCGTTTCTGCTTTACCTTGCTGTAACAAATATCCACAAAAGACATACCGTAATTGATAAAAGGGGAACATTTTGGTTTTTACTTTAGGTACACTGCAATCCTTTATATATTTTCTCTCTATAAATAGAGCAAAAGACAACAGAGAAGCCACATGATTATGTAACAGTCCTTCCTGCCGGCCTAAGATCAGTCTACATAATTTGGCATTGGCTATTTCCTGTAAATCTATGTGACAGAACCAGACATTCCAGGAAATTATTGAATGTACAAACAAAGGAGCAGAAAGATCAGAGGAGGAAGAAGACGGGGAGGAAAGGGTCAACCCAAATCTGACCAGAGGGAGAGATACAGATGAGAATGAGGAATAAGGGAGAGGAACAGCGATGGGCTCACAAATCAGCTTGAGTCAGCACAATGAAATATACACTTCTGCCTTGGGAAGAATCTAATATTGTATTCCACTTTTAAGTGGCACCAGCTGGACATTTTTTTAACAAGCTGAAAAACTGCTAACAGATGCTTACTATCACATTATTTTTCTGCTACTCTGCGGTGAAAAAGAAATAACTCAATTCTATATTATATATATTTTTTTATTTTTACATGACTTCTGGAAATTATTATTTCCAGAAGTCATGGGCTTCACTGACATCTAGTGGTCAATGTCTGTCCCTGAAATCGAAAACTGGATTTCCTTAAAATGTTTTCCAGTGCTGAAAATATACACTGAGGACAACAAACAGAGATCTGTCTGTTAAAAAAACAACAACAATGTTACAACAGAACATATAGAGATCTCCTTGTAGTACTTGATTTCAGGAATGTCAATCCTTGAATGAAAGGCACACTGAGTGATAACCTCCTTCTGGGCTCAATAGCCTCCCCCCCCCAGGCAGATTAAAGACTTCACAAACCAATACCATGTTTGCAGAGAATATGTCATCAACGTAGAATAATTCAGTACAGTTTGAACTTGTTTTTTATCTTGCTTGTCTCATCTATAATGACCCTAACTGGGCAAGCTCCTCCTTCTGTGTCCATTATCAATTTCCCTGTTGTAAGACATTCATTAAATGTTTCATGATCTGAAAAGAGTCTTTCTCAGTACAGTCCACAGCTTAGGAGTTTCGCGGTTTTCGTCTTCTAAAGTAAACCATGACGAGTTGATAAAGCAGCTTTCTCAACTATTTTTATGCCGTAATAAACTACTAGTTTCTACTTGATATCAGTAAAATCCCACGTTTTGACCATGACTACCCAATTAGCACTTTACATATAGATCAGATATTGGCAGTAAATGGACCATAGAATGTAACGTCAGAAGATTGTAACAAACTACAGAATGGCTGCAAGTAATTTTCACATACAGGAGCAGTTCTAGTAAAAAAATGTAGACTCTCCTTACAGTTATATCAGTAAATTAGCAAATGTGTTTTTCTAAGATAAAAGTACTATTTGAAAATAACCTTTAAGCAGGTATTTAACATATTTTTCATTAACCCCACAGTCGTGTTTAAAAACTGTTTTTTATTGGTCTGATATTCTAATAATAAATTTCTTTAAATTTTTATAATGTGCTTCAAGTTGCAAGTTTTATTTATAATGTGCTTCACTGAGTTGCTGAAATTAATAAAGTTTTCAATTACCCAATTTGATATAATTTTCTCTAAACCTATTTGAAACCTAGTTAAGACCAACTGGATTCCCCCTCCCCCCCCCAACTGATTGTGTTGATGAAATTCTATTTGGTCAACCAAAGTGAGTCCAATGCATTAGGCTCACTGAGAGCTCGGGCCCATTTAGTTCCCACCAATGCTGAGCAAAATCCTTATAAGACTCACATGCATCCATGTTTTCCCCCAGGGTCCACTCTAAAGTTGACTCTGAACGTAAAACTCGTGCTTGACAACCAAAAAAAAACCCATGTATTTAACTGCAGACAAGACAAACGTTTAAAGGCTAACTTACCGATCCATTTAGTGGAGAGAATTCGAAGACCAACAAACAACAGTGAACGTTTCACGGTTTTGATGCAGGTACTAACCGCGGTCGCCGCCAGGTGGCGACAACAGGGTTTGCAACTGGCGCCAGACCTCGAAGAAAAATCACTTCCGCCGTGAGTTAATGGCGGTTGCGAGCAGGGTGGACTGTAAACATTTCAGCTGCCTCAACTGTAACTGTCTAATTGTCCTCAAAACATGTACTGGGCTGTATCCAACACGCTTGGAAGTTACAAGATGTTTATGTTCAACTTTTCAGGTCGCCGCTTTGAGGACGAAATCGCCTCCCGCTCGGAGAAAACAAACCAAACGGTAAGAAAGAAACATGGAGTCCGGCTGTATTTAATTGATTGATGTCTGGACCGTTTATAAACCAAGTAGTGGATTATTATCAGAAAGGCCCGGTGGATTTAGATTCTGTTTTGCGAGTATCTCCGATAAGAACGTGTTGTTCCTACTGCAGCTTTCACTGTCGCGGTTCCAGTTTCCCGAATGGAGGACGAAGAAGAAGCAAGAGGAGAGAAAGACTCGGAGTGTGAGGTGGCTGAGCTCCGTCTGAGAGTTGAGTCATTGAAACAGGAGCTGAAGGAGTGCCGAGCCGAGCTCACCAAGTTACAGAAGCAGCTGAGCCACTCCGAAAGGCTGCGGAAGAGCACCGAGAGCTACAACGAAGACCTGAGGAAGCAGGTCAGCTATTCAATGTGTACACTGGCCTTACAAAAGTATTCACACCTCTAACTTTTTCCACATTTTGTCACAAACCTCTGCGGATTTCATTGGGGTCTTGCGTGATGCACAAATACAAACCAGTGCAGAATTGTAAAGTGGAAGAAAATGAAGAAAAGTGTCAGATTTTCCTACAAGAGCACATTTGAAAAAGTGTGCATTTGCGCTGGCTTCTTTACTCTGATCTTAATAAATCTAGCACAGGCCAGGGACCAAGTTGTGGAGAACTTTAATTAGTGACATGTTTGGCGTAAGACAAGTAGAGTGCATGCAAAACACGTGGAAGAATTAAACTTAACGCTACACATTACCTAAAGCACCTCATGTCCATTTTGAGATTATCATTTTTTAAAAATTCAAACAATATATCTAATTTCTGTCACTTTATATTTTTGATCTACTTTGTGTTAGTTAATAACATAAAATTGAAATGCGATGCATAGGAGTTTGTATTGTAAAAATTCCAAAAATGTGGAGATTTTAAGAGGTAAAAATAATTTTACAAGCAACGTTATAAAAAAATTTCCCTCATGATGTCAGGAAATATTGTTAAGCTTAATGCAAAGCTTAATAATTAATATAATGTTGAACTGGGTTGATTATGTTAGATGAAAGGCGTAAGTCTTTGTTGTCGTTTTTTGTACGACTCCAGGTTGACCAGCTGAGTGCAGAGATTCATGAGCGAAAGAAGAAAGAGAAAGACAGAGTAAGCTGTGAAACTCAAACAGAAGAATACGTGTGGACAGAAACTGGTGCGTATGCGTATCATCACAACTGGAACATGTAAATAAATTTAGTTAATATCACAAATAACGTTCAGGATTTTTCCCCCCCCCAGATTACTACAATTACTACTATGGAGGCTACTGTCAGAACGTTGAGGGGGCAGATTCCCAGGAAGGTCTGGACACGACGACAGCAGCAGCAGCAGCTGAGGGCGATACTGATCACAGTACGGCGACGGCAGCTGCGGATGTAACTGATTACAGTACGGCAGTAGACGCATCGACAACGAATGAAGCAATGGCCCCAGATGTGTCCGCTTCAGCAGAGAGCAGCGAAGTAGCTCCAGCAGAGGTTTACTTTTCTATAAGTGCATCCAAAATAATAAAATATAGCGTTTTTAAGTCCGTCGTAGTTGGACTTGAAGCTAAAATCTGAGTTGGCCTTGATACATTCATTCATAATAATGTCTGCTCCAGGGAGGTGATGCGAGCTCCATAGCTGACATGCTGAGGGCCACAGCTGA
Source organism: Brachyrhaphis roseni (assembly GCA_903066815.1). Taxonomy (NCBI): domain Eukaryota; kingdom Metazoa; phylum Chordata; class Actinopteri; order Cyprinodontiformes; family Poeciliidae; genus Brachyrhaphis; species Brachyrhaphis roseni. Next base: position 17,809 of record CAEFZY010023214.1, read on the forward strand.
AGAAGCCATGACGCAGACTGGCTTCGTCTTCGATGAGACATCTGGGATGTATTATGATCACAGCACGGGCTTCTACTATGACTCGGTTTGTTGGTTTTCTTTAAGATTGCTCGTTCAGTTGGGTGACTGGTGCCAGATTCAATGTTCATTGTTCATTTATGTTGTAAACGTTCTCCTTTTCTCTCCAGGTCAGTCAGTTGTATTATGACGCCAACACGGGCATATACTACTACTATGACGCAGAAAGCGGACGGTATCAGTTTCACTCCAGGATCGAGGTGCCTGCTGCGCAGAGCACTACCGAGCATTCCCAAGAGGCTCACGTTCCCGACAAGAAATGGAGAAAGTTCCCAAAAGCAGTCAAGAAGGCGTCGCATCAAGATGAGGGGGTAAGTAACAACTAGACTCAGTGATACTTTAAAGATACTTTGAAGTGTTTGGTGGCTGACGGCTGGCTTTTGAAAGTTGCCATTCCCCTCAATTTCTCTTGACTTTTCTGGGTCTCAGTCTTTAAAAATGTTTGCTTATTATGTCTTTAATGATGCAGGATAGTTGACTGAAAGACTATTCTTCTGGCCTAGGTTCAAGATGTGACTAACTCTTTGGCTAAAATGAGGATTTGCTCTTACTGGAGAACTCCCTCCTACAGAGGTATAACTTTAGTTTTACACTACAAAATAATGAAATACGCTGACATGCTTTAGTGATGTGAACAAATAACATAACAGATTTTTTTTTTATTGTGCAGTGGTATAATCTCACTTTAAAGAAGAGAGAAAAGTCTGACATTTACTTTAAGTAGCTGCATTTAGAGTGGGGGGGAAAATCCCAGATTATGTGGTAACCTCATTACCAATCCTCAGCCATACTTGGTTCATCCTTTGTTCCACACTAGACCTTTTGTTGCAGAAAACCTCAATCTTTGTCCCACCTGACCAAAGCACAGAATTCCAGTTAAAGCTTCAGTGTAGTACTTTGTGATGAAGGGAATAAAGAGCTTTTTTTCTTGCATGTCTCCCAAACAACCAGTTGGCATGAGCATTGCATCTGATGGTTGCTATGTAGATTTAGTGGCTGCAAAATGGCACTTTTGTTCTGGCAATATAAAAATGGGTTGTCCAGCATAGCGGCCAGCAGCTAAAAGAACTGTGTCATGTCATATTTATACCCCAGAGAAACAAAAATTAAATTGTTATTATGAGACGTTCCTTGAATCTGTCATCATCCTAAAACTAAATGTATAATTTAAGAAAAAAAATTCAGCTACATTAATTTGAAAAGGCGTTTTAGCAGTTCTTTTTTTCATTCCATAGATTTACCCAGTGAAAGGTTGGATTTCTTAATATTTTTCAGTGTGATTATGATATTGCTATAATATGAATTAATTTTAAAGCACTTATCTTTACCAGGAGTCAGGAATTTTTTTATTTCTTTCTCCATTTAGTCAGAGATTTTCTGAGAACACAGCTATATTTACTGTCACCGTACCAGCCAAACTCTCATCTCGTTACCAAGGGAACAAAACATGTTAGTCTATAGTTGAAGTAGTAAACCTCCTTTTGCAAATCTTGATGGATGTTAAAACCTTTTCTGTAATTCCTGACATAATTTGGGAAGCATTATGATGAATTGACTTTAAAGACTGAGACCTAGGAATTAACGTGTGACTGATATATGGGATCGACAGTAAAAAGTCAGCCGGCCTGCTGCTATTCAACACGGTAATCTCACTGCTGACTGTCCGGTGGCAGGAACACAAACTGGACGAGGCGAAGCCAGAAACGGAAGAAACCGAATCCAGAAAACTGCACCGAAGGTCTCGTAGTCCAGACTTATCCAAGAGTAAAAGAGACTCTTCAAAACACGGGAAAGAGCGAGACAAATCGCCATCGCGGAGAAGGCGCCTGAAGAACGGCTCGCACCATGAGGAGAAGAGCAGTTCAAGAAAGAAGAGGAAGAAATCCAAATCAGAAAAGCATGAAAAGAAGAAGAAGAAGAAGAGGAAGAAGAGCCCGGTTCAGAGTGAGGAGTCCGAGGGCAACAGCGAACCAGAGGAGGGCGAGATCACAGAATCTGAGAGGGAAGATCTGGAATCCGCCTCGTCGCCTTCATCATGTTCCAGCCCCAAACATTCCAGGGAAAGTCCTGAGTCAGAAATGGAGGTGCAGAGCCAAGAAGGTGAGAGGAGAAAACTCCCAACACTTGACATGCGAGGAGCGCAGATCTCTCAAAGACAGGTTCTGGGATAGTTAATTAAATCTGTACGTAACATCAAGCTAGAACTCCCAATCAGTGATTTGATTGCCTTGAAGCTTCCTGTAATTCTTTGTTCTGCTGCTAACCCAGCTGGTTTGTTTTGTTCCTTCCAGTTAACAACTTCTGGCCCCCGTGTGTGAGAGTGACCGTGGTCAGGTCTCCGGCTCTGCAGGTGGGGACGCTGTTCATCATCACAGCCGACTCTCCGGCCACATTCGGCAGGTTGGTTCTCTTCTTCTCAGTTGTTTATGCGCAGTGCTGGCAAAAGTATTCATGCAATCATATTACACAAATCTCTATGTGTTTTATTTGGGATTTCATGTGTTAAACCAAAACTGAGTTCTGAATAATAACGCTGCTTAAAGAAAATAAACACAATTTTCGCCATTTTATTTTCAAATAAAAATCGGAGTACTAGGTTTGTCGTTTGCAATCGGTACCCTAACATAATTTTTTATTTCTTTTTAATCGGTTCACAAATATGTTCTTCTTTGTGTTAATCTACAAATAAACTCTGTAGGCTCCTTGAAATTTGTGGGTCTAACATAAGAAAATGTGGTGTTAAATCCTTTAGAAAATGTCACTTTTGCCTTTCGAAAACATTTTTATTAATTGATTGAGAAAAAATGTATCTTCTACTTTTTGTGTTTCTTTGCAGAGAAAAAGACATGAACCATGCAGTTCGACTACCAGAAATGGGAGTCAGCAAGGTAAAACTCCCTGCTTTGCTTTCCCTGCAGGAGTCTAAACTATTCCTATGTTTTCCCTGCAGTGTCTCTAAATGTTGCACGCTTGGTTCCAGTTCCATGCCGAGGTGTACTTTGACCAAGAACAGCAGAGCTACATGCTGGTGGACCAGGGGAGCCAAAACGGGACGGTCATTAACGGAAACCGCATATTGCAGGTCGGCACTTTGTCTTGGTGCGTTGAATAAGAAGCGAAACCTTCCAGTTGAACTCTGATGTCCACTTGCAGCCCAAAACCAAGTCAGAGCCTCATGCTCTCATGCATGGGGATGAAGTCAAGATGGGAGAGACTGTGCTGTCGTTCCACATCCACTCAGGCACCGACACCTGTGACGGTTGTGAACCCGGACAAGTCATGGCTCACATCAGCAAGCACAGGAGGGAGGAGAGCGCTGGTGAGAGAGCAAATCCACAGGGGAAAAAAAGCAGACATTTGTACAAGTTATTTAAAAGTGTCTGATGTCAGCGTTCTCCTTGTTGTTTCTAGAAGCTCCTGGCCTCAGCAAAGAAGACAAAGAATCCCTGAGACAGAAAGAGCTGAAGCAAATGAAGGCCAAATATGGACTGCAAGTGAGTGTTTAGGTGTCCTGCAGCTGGATTTAGGGTTAAAATATACATCAAGGTTTTTTTTTTTTGTTTACATGGTTGGTCATCTGTTCAATATAGAGCAACGAAGAGAAAAAAGCCCTGAGGAACCCCAAGTATAGGGACAGAGCAGAGTCTCGCCGGCAGAATGTGGGCAGCGAAGGCGTTTTCCAACGGGACGATGCACCTGCATCTGTACATGAGTAAGTCTGGAAAAATCTGGATCAGTGTGGAAGAGGAAAACAACACGGGAAAATAACTGACTCCATGTCTGACTTCATTCCTTTTTGTTCCATTTAAGAGGCCCTTCTTTCCTTCCTTTCTTGCAGCTTTTGTATGCAAAGTCTGTTCACTGTAGAATTATCTGCCATAATTTGACTGAATTGTAGTGTTTTTAAGAGGAGAGGAACTGAGAAGACTAAAGTTTTTCCATGGATAATGCACTGGAAACCTGTATGTTGCTCATATGTTATTGCTTTCTGTCCTCTGAAGGGAGATCAGTGAAGTCAACAAGGGGCGGAAGATGCTGGAAAAAATGGGCTGGAAAAAAGGAGAGGGACTGGGAAAGGAGGGACGGGGGATGAAAGATCCGGTGAGTTAATCTTCTGTTAGCCAAACGTCTACCAATGACTTGTCCAGAGACTGGAAATTGTTTTTGTTTCCATTGATCCTTTTGGTGAAATTCTGAAAATTTGAGTTCAAGACAAAACTGATAAAAGGTTTGAAACATAACACAGGATAATCTTCCGATTGCTGTGTTTTCCGTTGAACGCTACTACCTATGAGCTGCAGCATATTTTTTTCCCCCTCTCGTTTATGTGATACGCTTTGTCGTCGTTTTCACAGATCGAACTGAAAATCCGGAAGTCGCAGTCCGGCCTGGGAACGGGCGGCGTCATGTCAGTGGACGATGTTTCCACAACCAGATCCAAGTCCCATAAGAACTGGGAGAAAGCCCGCGAGCGGTTCGCCGACTCCTGCCAGCCCGTCCCGCCGCCAACCCAGAAAAGTAATGCCTGGATCAGATCGGAGGAGGCGGAGGACTCGCAAACCAGTTTGGAAACAGGCAGCCAGAGTTAGAGGAGTGACTTACGCCTGAACTCACTGTTCGTTTAAAGTGGAGGAGAGGAGAGAGTTTCTTCACTTCCTAAGAAAACATGTTTGAGTTAAAGCTTGAGGAACTCCTGGTAACAACTTGCTGTTTTGTTTCCTCCTCTAAGTATAAATGGGTTTTAGTCTGAGTGCTGTGCATCAGCCCAATTTGTAAAACCCGTACAATGTTTTTATTTTCTTTCTTCTTTTTTTTCCCTCTCATGGAAACTGTTCAGACAAACTAAGAACAGGAGTTCAAGGTGACGCCTCCAGCAAATATTGACACAGTCAACTTATATTTCTCACAGTGAGATCATACTGTAACAAGACAACAGAGTCTATTCTAATGGCAAAAAACAACAGATCACGATAAACATGTGATAAGAAACTCCTTTTTACCAAAAAAACAAATCTGACTCAGTCCACTTTTTTTCTCTTTTCTAGATAAATAAGATAAGATCTATTTGTGACTGGTCTACCAAAAACGTGCGTCCACATTCTTCTAAGTCCACGGAAGCAAACATTTCACAGCCTGTTTGCATGTGACCTTATCTGCTTTCTGAGGGTGTGCGGAAATTTGCATCACTGCTTGAACGGAGGTCAGTGTCACACCGAAATGCAAAGCAAGACACCAGCTACACAGTTAGCATCGCAGCTTTTGGTTTGTAATGTTTAGACAGAGCGTCTAATCATTACACATCTTCAGGAACATGTAACGTAACAGAAGGAGAAAAGCTTTTCAGAGGCGTAAAAACGGGTGAGGCAGTCGACTCACATTATGTTCTTAACGACGTTCCGAAAACTCGTTCGCCGGGTGCTCCTCTTCCGATCCTGACTCTGCGTCCCACCCATTTTAAATCTCCAACTGTAGGACGGCCACCACCTGCGCGTCCCCTCAGCTGTTGGGCATGTTCTGCTCTGTGACAGTTCAGCAGGTGATAGCAGGGCGCTGCTGTCAGAGTCCTCCTCTCCTTACAGGTGAGCCCTCCCTCCTTGAGGAAGTCTCCTCCTTCAGCTTTACTGCACTTACTTGGATATATTGCGGCGGAATAAAAGAGGGAGGGATCGGCTCTGAGTTGCCCTGTTGTTCTGAGTAGAACCCCTCAGCCATAAACGGATATTAGTCATGAGATAAGGTGGGATGTGGCTTTACCAGTTCCTGACTATAAAGGAGCATGAAGAAGGGAGCACAGGACGTTTTATTCTTGATAGCATACGAAAAATCATTCAGTGCTGTTTGATCTTGCTCTCACACCATTTACTTAAGGATTTTTCCAGATCTAAGCTGTCATATAGTTTATTTATTTGTTTATTTCCACATGGAGAAAATGCTAAAATCCTGAGGCAACAAAAGTTTCTTTGAAAAGAACTGCCACAAACAAGCACAAACATGCTCTGTGTTCAGAATTATCATGAGCTGGAGCTCAAACAGTTTTATGGTTATCTGACGTCAACTTTTTACACAACTCCAAACGTGCACCCCAGTGAATTATTTAGGTTTATTTCCTCTATTATCTAAACATTTACTTGTAAGAGTTTTTTTTTTCTGGTGGGCAATGTCCTTTTTGACTTTGAAAACAAAGCAGTATATAAAAATGTGAAACTCATACAATAAAAATATATATATATATATTTTAAATTTTATTTAATTTTATACATATTTGTTAAAACTGCTACTGTCAGCATAATATCAGACAGATAAACTGATAAAAAAAAAATGGTGCTCTTATTGCAAGCTAAGTGCAAAACTTCAGGTCAAAAACAACCAATCACAGCCAGGGCGAAGGTATTAGTGGTGTCAATCAGACTCATGTATGCACTGCTCCATGTGCTAATGGTGAAGAAACAACTCACTGTTACATGAAGTCCGTTTGTCCACCATCAATGGCGGCCATGCTAACTAGCCTGAGTAGTTAGCATGGCCGCTAACTACTCAGCTGCTTTCCCTTTGTTGTGGGAAAGCAGCTGTAGCAGAAAGCGAGCGGGAGGGTGTGAGCAACCGGTACACAAGATTGATTGATGGCATTAAGACCCTCTTCCTCACTGTTTATGCAAAGGCAGTAGGGCCATCGAGACAAGGCATAGGAGATGTTTAACATTTTTCATAAGTTATTTACTGTAGCTTTTAAATTAATCCACGTTTTTAGGAAGAGTGCAGTATAAACTAACCATGGATGCATGTTGTCCACCTGGAGCAAAAGAAAAAACAACAATTTCACCCTGAAAAGTGGCAAAGCTTCTGGATTTTAAGAATCATTCATTGTTACAAGTATTTAGGAACTTAAAGTGTTTCAAGCTCAGTATTTCTGTCTGACTGCCATCTATGCGGATTTGAAGATTTGTTTTTCTAAATTTAAGCCGGTTGGCCAACGCAAGAGTCCAGAGGAAACTTATTTGCAAGTACAATCAACACCCACACACGCGCAAGAGCAACTTTTGAATACTTTCCCGCTGTTGTGACCACAGTTCTACTAAGGGTTAAAGGTAAACAAAAAGGAAATGCTGCCATTTTCACAAGTCATTGCGATGAATAAGCATGGTGTTGATGTGCAGTCCTGATCAAGATGGCCTTATGTCCTCCGTTAATGTCACAAAACAGCTGCGTAGTTTTATTTTTAACCAGCATCAGATAATGAAATCCAGAGAGACTATGAATGACACATGTTTCAGGTATTTGGTTCACGGTTAAAATCTTGATTCTAATCTTGATGTTTTGAGTTCAGTAGAATAAAACTGATGAAAGGAGAGGAATGTGGGTTTTCGCCACCCGTATTATCTCACTCACAGCTGTCAGCTCATCACACACTGATGTTAATTACAAATCTGTGTCTGCAGATGTCAAGAAATGACAGTCCATAAATGAAAAAAAAGCATATTACACTAACAAATAACTGTAAGTAACCATTTGAAAATAAGACAAACATCAGAATAATGTTTAATATTCCCTTTGAATATCCCCGTTGCATATTCATAAGGGATAACAATTAATATGATTATTTTTTGCAACATATTTAACACTTTTCATCTTACATTTTAGTCTGTAAAAATGTTTTTGTTTTTTTTCCTGACAATAGCAAAGTGATTTCTTTGCTATTTTAAAATGTTGTAGTACACAGGGAAACTATTCCGAGTTGATGGAAATCTAGATGGAGCTAAAGGCAGGGCAGTGCTTTAAAGTGACCTTTTAAAGCAGATATTCGGATATTAATAAAATAAATTATCCTTAGTGGTTGAAACCAGGGCTGTATTTCCAATGTGTGGTCCCCTCCCTACTAAAGTAAAATTATTTTGCAAATGTAAAATACAGTACATTAATAGGTAAAACTATACATAATTTAATACGATTATACCAACTGATGACGTTGGTATAAGCTGTGTGTTTCCCCCACAGCTTAAAAAACACTAAGGTCAAAATGTTCAAAGACTTGAGTACTGTTTATATAAAAATCCCAAAATGTTATTACAACTCACCTGATATAACTCTTATGTGAAGTACAATGAAACATGAATTAATTAAAAAATAAAAAAACCTTTGGGGCACCCCCCCAGAAATTGAGACCCTGGGCTACTGCCCCTTTAAGCCCCTTCTAAAGTCTGATCCAGGGTGTAATGTGCTAAAATATCAAAAAGGGTTTGAATACTTTCGCTACTTATAAAACAGACATACACAGCCATGTTTATGGGTGAGAAATCAAGGGATGTAAAGTAAAAAAAAAAAAAGGAATTGTTTTACTTTCCACTAATGCATGCAGTATTTCTGCAGCCCGGAAATTGCAAAATGTGTCTTCCAGATCAGGAGGAAGCGAAGAACCTCGTTGACCTGAAAAGAGTAAATCACCACAATGAGCTCCTGATCAAGAGGCAGAAAATATCCATTCATCACACTTTGATTTCATTTTATCCGCACCGTGACCATCTGCCGTCATCTGCAGCCCCCCTGGTAAATGCGAGTCCATTGAGAGGCATGAGAGCAGAAGTGAAAAGTCTGAGAAACAACCCTGTGTTGACTCAATCCACCCCCGGCCCCTCCGCCTCCTACTTCCGCTTCGGCTCTCCCTGTCCGGCTACGGCTGCACATCTGAACTCACTTCAAATCACAGAACAGAGTTGCTGCCAACAACTCCACATTTATTTAGAAACCAGACTGCAGCTCAAACAAGGCTAACTGAATGTGAACGTTTGGGAAGAAGGCATCAGGAAGTGGGCCTTTAAACAAATCGTGCAGAGCTAACTTTTTGGGAAAGACGAAATGAGCTGCATTCCAAACACATTCCTGAACGAAAATATATATATAAAAAATGCTGTCTTTCATTTTGATGAATGGATTTGAAGTACATGATTTTGGGGGGGTTGGATAGGTTGTGAAATCCAAAGCTCATTATGTAGTCAAAAGGCCGTCACATGGCTTGTGTCAGTGAGCTTACTCCTCCCATCAAACACAGCCGCGTCCAGGCCCAAATTCCTCTGCTCCGGACAGAATGGAAATTCCACCACAGCTACTGCTTCCTCCCCGGGCTTGTGAGTCATTGAAAGCCGCTGTGGAGAGTCTGCCCTTTTTCCTGCTCCCAGTCTGAGTCTCAGGGTGTGTCTGCCTGTGACCTCATCTCCACAGGAAAATTACAATCCACAAACTTCTGCAGCAACAGGGATGGAGCCTCCGCAGTTTTGCTTTCCACACAACAACAAGCCGGGAAAGTTTACGGAGAAACATCCCGGCTGGGTTACTACGGCAACTCGGCGGATGTCGAGTCCCACGCTCGGGTCATCCAACCTGTCTCCCACCCTGGTTTCTGTCAGAAATGCTTCCAGATCCTTCTCTTTTGTTTTTGTTTTGTTTTTTTCAATCGGAATTTTAAAAAAGCAAGAGAGTCTTCCAGTTCACATCCAAAGGACTGCATACTGCTGGCCTGACCAGGGAGCAGGGGATTATAGATTTGTGAAAAGAGCCTTTGTTGTCAAAATACAATACGTCTCGCATGGCAGCACAGCCTTTAAACCAGACGCAGCAAAGTCGGCAGATAACTCACTTTATAGAAGCAGTAACACAACATACACCACTTCATGCACATGGTCAGACTCACCTCACTTGTCTGACGTTGTGACAGATCCAGTGGGACGAAGATCTACTTGGTGGAAGATAGAGGATCCCCTGTTCAAACGGCCGGTGGTGGTGCTGCTGCTGCTGGTGGTGGAGTCGGCGCTCTCAGTGAGAAAACTCCTGCTCTCGCTCTCCGTGTGACGGAGCCCAGTCCATGTGGCTGGATGGGAAAAGGGAAATAAACTTTCTGGGCAGGGCGCCAACAACAGAGTGGGTTTTAAAGAAACAGCAGTAGAACAGGCCATATAAGGTCGAATGACACGGCTGATCGAGAGCATTACACGCACCACACATGTACTCTGAAAAGCCAGTAAATACAGTATGATGTGGTTTGCGAGAATACTTTTCTGATTACTTCAAATCTTTTATTACCGGTACACGATAAAGCTCTCTGATTTATTGTTTTGTTTGCTATTAATATAAAGATATAACTTTTTTTAAATGATAGTATCATACTTTTGTAACCTGTTTTTAGAAAACATGCAAAATTATTTTGTTCTAAAGGTGACTGTAGACACTTTATATTGAAGGACGTAGAGCAAAAATGGCTCCTTGGAATATAAAAGTTGCTGACCTTTGACCTAGAACTAAAGCCTGTCTAATATCAGGTTTTCTTATATTTCACGGAAGCAGAAACATCGCGGTAGCCCATAAAACACGATCAAACCATGAGCAGGTTCAAAGCGAGATTTAATCAAATGTTGGAGTGAATTGTTGAGGAACTGCTAGCATAATTTCTTCCCTACATTAAGTAGTGGAACAAAAAACATTGGATGCAATCAAGCGATGAAAGCGGTTTTCACTTCTGCAGCAAAATGCAGAAATAAAAACATCAAGGTAGTGTCTCTCTCTAGTGGCTTTCTTTTTCACAGTTTTTTTTTATGCCTTTGAAGAGAAATCAAATTTGTTAATATGGCTGCCTTTGTCTCAGTAATCAACTTTCTGACAATCATGTAAAAAAGCAAAATATAGCTGTGTATAAACCCAGATGTAACAAGAAGTTTAAAAAAAAGCATTTAGGTTTTTTTCTTTCAAAATGCACATCCTCAGGGAATCACTTATCACTTTCCCTCCTCTTCCCAGTTAGACTTGTCTTACTATGTGTTGGTTTATCAAAATAATCCATGATAAAATACGCCATTGTTTGTGACAAAACGTATAACAATTAAAATGGTATAAAAACCTTTACAAGGTCTTGCATGTTAAAGCCTTCCTGCTGGCACACTAGCAAGGATTTCTGTTCCTTTGAAAGAGAAACAGGCCCACAGCATCACAGATCCTCCACCCTGCTTAGCAGTCAGTACAAGGAGACCCAGAGATGCCAGTCTTTGCTTAAGTGCTCCAATGGTAAGCTTTTTAGCTTTTGTTTTATATCCCATCAGCATGCGCAGTGCCAAATAAATTTGTTTCAGTTGTGTACATTTTTGTTGCTCTTACTATTGTTAGAGCTCATCCAGAAAGTTTTTATGCTGTAGCCTCATTATAAAATTGATTAATTTCTGTTTTCTTGTAAAATGCTGTGCCAAATATCCCATAATGGCAATGTTTCTTCGTGTCTCACACTATCTACTTCATGTGTGACCGCTTCAGCGGTTAAAACCATAAGGCTAATGCATAGTGTTTTAGTCTTTTTCTTCACTGTTCCCTTCTTAACTAATTATTTTCACAGTTTTGCTCTGAACAAGTTTGATTTGATCAGTTATGCCGCTTCCCCCAATCCCATTTTACTGGCCCTGTAACCTGGCAACAAGCAGCTGGCTAATACGCAGCCACAAGCTTGTTCTTTTTTTTTTTTTTTTTTACTTTTTGTCCCACATTTCTAGGGAGCTGTATAATAAAGATACACTGTGGATAAAGTAGACACAGGCAATCTCTATACCATATCACTGTATGGTTTCAGGCGACGCTTTGAATATTAAAACGGTCATTTTTCTCTAATGGATCCAATTCTCTTCTTCCTACCGAGAACCACATAAAGTGATTGATAGCAGGTTCTTTCCGTCTTTTCTTCCTGGCCTCTATATCCCGATATATGGGCAACTATAAAGCAAACGGTGAGTTCAGTGCCTTTTACTGAGAGAGACACTTACAAAGCTGCAATACCTAATTTAGGGGCCACTTAGGGACAACAAAAACAGACTGTGAACATTTATCTATCATCACCTTTAGTGCTGATAAAAGGAACAGCCGCCTGCTCTGACAACAAATGAGATGGAGGTGAAAAACACTTGTGGGCTGAGCAACACACTGCAGCCCTGTAAGGTCTGAGGAGCTGCAGATCCTCCGTTTCATGACACACCGCCACAGCCCTCATACTGTCACATTTACCTGGGTTTCATAGAAGTGGCTTTTTGTAAATAATAAGCACTTTTGTACCTGACAGATTCTTTGTGTGCCTGGTAAAGATGAGTATAAATGAATCCTATGGAAGTAGCATAATCTTACACTGTGCAAGAAAGAAAAGTCAAACATTTCGTTTGATCAGCTTTATTCAACAACCAGATGATTTTTTTTTCTTCTTGAAAATTAAGCATCTACATAAATTTCAGTGGATGTCTTCCCATGTTGACAGAGAACCAATTGCTGTTTTGGATGTTTTGGCAGTGATGAAGAGAAAAGTAGTTTTAGTGCTAGTTTTACAAAGATGAGCTTTGACACAAAACAAAAGACGAACATACGTGAAAACACCTCATGGTCACCTTTAAGCAGGGCGGAGGATCCGTTATGCTGTGGGCCCTTAAAAGGATTGAGCAAGGATCCCTTTGTATCTTCTTTCGTTAAGTGTTGCAGCAGGCTGCAGAAATTATGCATGTGGTAAATTAAACGATTAAAGTAAGCAAAGTTGATTTTCTGTAGCACTTTTCACAAGTGTAAAGTTCTTCAGAAGCAATAAATACATACAGAGGACAGGGACATTTATGTAACTTTTATGTTTTGTCATATTTGCTAAAACTGTCACCATGTCTTGACAGTATAACATGAGACTGTAAAAACCCCCATCAAGCTCCTCTGCTCCGTCCCTGTGGTCCTACCATCATCTGCAGAATTGCATGGCTCTCTGTCAGAAACAATCAATCCAAGCCAGGATGAAGGCCTCCGCACTCTCAACCACTCTTGTGCACGCGCTGCCAAATGTGCTAATGGTGAAGAAACAACTTACCGTTACGAGAAAACTGTCACCGGTGGCCATGCTGACTAGCCTGAGCAACCATGCAGGCTGTAGTGTGGCACAGCACAGAGCAGCTAGTACATGAGGGTGATTGACAGCAACAAGACCCTCCTCCTGGATCCGATTGCTTGTTTCTAACCAAGTGATTTAATTCTGTAGATTATTAACCACAGGAAGAAGAGGAAGAGGAGCTCTCTTTTTTTATTTTATGGATTATCTCTCTCATATTATGCTGTCAGAACATATAACTTTAACAAATATGTAAAAAAAAATAAATAAAACATATTGTTTATAAAAGTTACATACTGCAGCTATGAGAGCAAAATTATGCCCCACACGTTTATATAAAGAAACTGTTTTGTGAACAGGCTGGCATACAGATAGCGTCTAATGGTTGCTATGGAGACGTTGTGAATCCGAGACTTCCCAGTAACCTTCCTGCTCACCGTCTGTGGCGACAAAAAAAAGGTCCTCCACCAGCTTAGGCTAAAAAAAAAAAAACATATCCCACTATATTTATACTCCAAGGAAACAGAAAATCACAAGTAACGCATTAAAAATGAATTGAAACTGAATAATCAAAAACAATTCTTAGAGTGACACCATTGCACTGCAACAGGACATGGATTTATTTCAAGTCCTTTTCACACATTATCTATTTGTCCTGTCCTTGCACGAAACAATAGTGACGAAAAAACAAACATCATTTCTGTTGTTCTCGTGTTCTCAAACACTAAACCCTTTAAGAAGCACACATGTCCTATTTCTTGAGCCCCACCGCTATAAACTCATCCCACATTCAGCTGTTTGTGTTGGCTGCTGATGGGCTTCAGCTGCCCCCCCCTGACTGCAGCATGTGTGTGCATGGATGGATGGATGGACGTTACATCACTTGTAGTGCGGCCAGACGCCAGCAGCAGCAGCAGCAGCGGCGGCGGCAGCATCCAGTAGCTCGGGAGGAAGGGTGCGAAGGAGGGGGGGACGCACAAACGCAGCTGGCCATATTGCACACCAGCTCCGCGCAAATCGGCTGCGTCACATCTAAGAAAACACGCACACGCAGCAAGGCTGGAACGAGAAAAGCCAAGGCATCCAGGGAGGAAGAGCACTGGTTCATAACGCGACTCGGCAGAGCTGGTGAGTGCTTGCATGCAGAAAAAGAAAAGCATGTTGATGTTTTCTTCTTTCTTTTTTTAAATTTAAATGTAACAAATTATGATGCGGTCAGTTTCCCCCCTCTCCTCTCGTGCGCTTTTGTTAATCTCCCACCTCCTGGCCCACAAAGCGCCTGACATCATGCATATGGTTTTTGTTTCTTCCCCCCCCTTCTCTCTCTCCATATGTTTCTCCATAAATTATCCCCGGAACACCACACACACACACACACACACACACCCATACGGGGAGTGACTAACAACGACGCCTTCATTTTAGCGTCACCAAGCGCTTATTTACACCCTTTTCTGTGCAGGGCAAAAATGGTGAAATTGGGGAATAATTTCGCGGAGAAAGCCAACGGGAAGGCGGCATCTGAGGACGGATTCGATACCATCCCTCTCATCACACCGCTAGATGCCAGCCAGCTGCAGTTCCCCCCATCGGATAAGGTGAGATTTCTGATCTCATTAGCTGATTTAAAGAACAAAAAATCAATTAAAATTTAATAGCCTTGCTTCCTCAAGAGATCATTTAAAGCTGCTGTGTGGGGGTGTGTGTGTGTGTGTGTGTGTTATGACCAGGTGGTTGTGAAGACAAAGGCAGAGTATGACGGTGAGAGCAAGAAGGGAAAGCTACGGTCCCCTAAAATCGCAGAGTTCTCAATAAGCATCATCGAAGGCGTCTCCGAGCGGCTCAAAGTAAGACCCGATGATTCTCCTCCCTCATTTCCCAAATCCCTCACCCTTCCCACAGCCTCATGTGTTGGAGGACAGGCGGCTGTCCCCTCCTGCAGGCGGCGTGGGGCATCTGTCACTTTCATCTGTCCAGCTGAAGCTCCTCGGTTCAGGTCCCCCCCACCCCTACTCCTCTCCACGTCCTCTTGTTGTACAGAGACACAGGGAGTCATAATGCATAATGATTCACTTAACCCCGCCCTGAGGCTCTCATTAATTCAGCTGCTGCCATGGAGATGGCCTCCACTTCTCTCCCACCTCCCCTTCCTCTATCTGCACCGTTCACACCTAATGATTCCTGCGTGTTATTTTAGCCAGACCGAGCGCTGAGAAAACAGGTGGAGTTGGGCCAAACCTGCACAGACCCCAGGCGGTTGGGGGGGGGGGCTCTGCATGCGGGGTTCTCCTCCTTTGATCTTGTCCTCCACGTTCAGGATCAACAGGAGGACACCAGCTCTGCAAGGAACGCCGAGCTTCTTTTATGAAGGCTTGAGCCGCAGATATCTAGGAGAAGGAGAGAGACGTCCCTGTCTCAGAGAACAGCAGGCCCTTTCATCACAGACAGGCTCCTGTTGCTTCACTTTGTGTGCCGTCTGCTCGGCTTCGCAACTTTAGGATTTGATCAGACAGATAAAAGCCAAGAAAACACCGAGCATCTGCATAGGATGTTCTGAAAGAAAAAAAACGTAACAAAAAACAACAACCCTGAAACCAACATTTGTTGGCTTCTTTTTTTTTTGTGCGAGCATGCAGCAGTATATGTAGCATTTCCATTTATACTGGCTAATAAAAAAATTGCTTAAACAGATATCTGGCACTAAAAACACCATTTCTCCCACATCCTCTGCTATCCCGCTCTCGCTACTCTGAATCGCCAGTAGCTGTTGCGTAACTCTCCTGAGAATCGACAGTTCAGCCTCACAGATGGCCACAAGAGCTTCATGCTGGTGGAATTACTACACACATTATTGTGCTGGAGCTCCAGCCGGTTTGTTACCAGTACAGCGAATTTCACATTTTGTCAAGCGTCATGGAAAGCACACTGGTAGAAAAGTGAAAGAAAAATCAGAGCTGGTTTTAAACTTCTTTCTTTTGGGGTTTGAATTTTGGTCTCGTCCAATCAGAGAGTGCTCCGCTTCCCCTGCTGTGGATCACGCCACATTTTCAGATTTTCATGCGACAATTAAAGCCATGTATTATTTTCACGCACTCGCTTCTATTTCACTTACTAGTTCTGTTGTACTTTTTGCTGGTCTGTCACATAAAATCCCATTAATATACACCAGAATATCAGGTATGATTTAAGTACATTCATAGTTTTGTCTACATTTACATTTTTCCATCAGTGATCTCTTAAACACTGCTTTCCTATTTAACCTTTCATATAAAGAAAGAAGCATACAGCTGGAAGTAGCACTGACTGAAAGCCAAATAAAATCATTTAAAATATTGACATTAGTTGCTAATATCTATGGCAAATTTAGATCCCACTTAATTTTAATGCTACCGATGTCTTTCTTCTCACAGGAAGTAACATTAAGGCTTCGGAGTGGCCGAGTCAGAGTCCTGATTAAAAATCTGTGAACGGAGCTAAAGATTAGGGTGATGGGAAAGAGGTCTTTCAACTCTAAGGACTTGGAGATTAAAAAAATAAAGAAAATAAAATAAATGAATCATTTAAATAGAAAAAAAAATGCAAAAAGCTGGTACACATTTGTCCTCAAGGTAAAGGTTTCCCACTTGAACTTCCAAAATAGAAAACTTGCATAAAAATAAAAAAATAAAAATCTAGAAATTGGAGTCTGGGGAAAAAAATGAAAGTTTAAAACAAGAAATGTGGAGGATCTCTTCTATTCACCTTGTTTATTCCCCAGCCTTGTGTGTTTTCAGGAAGTCACCAAACAGCGTGTAGTTCCAGGTCAGTGTCATCCGTACGGAAGAGGATTAGGGCCACCAAAAAAAAAATAATTCTGAGATTAAAGTCAGAATTCTGACTTTAAAGTCAGAATTTATTTATTTTTTTTTTTCGGTGGCCCTAATCCTCTTCCGTACATCCGGTCTGGTGTCTCAGGAGAAAATTATGTTCATACCAATTCTCACTAAAATGACTTTCTTGGCACAACAAATGTGTTCATGACAATGTGTTTTAACAAACAGAAAAAAAATATCTATGATTTAAGCATGCACACAATTTGCTGTAATAACCCAAGTAAGTCATTTATGACATTTATGAGAATGTAAGTCCCTTCATAATTGTCATTTGGCTTTTGGATCATTTCTAAAAGTTGGAATTCATGCAGTTTTGTATAATGATTCAGGAAGATTGATTTGCTTAATAAAACAAATGAAATCGATCAATCAAGCCACACGTTGAAACTTTCCCTTTTTAAAAATGGGCAAACTGTCGGTGAGTCGGTTGCCCTGACGGTCATTTCCTCTGAAAAGACGAAACTGAAGAAATGTGTAAAAACAGGAACTAAAAGATATTTTAAATATAAAACAGGAACTAAGCAAAGTTATAAAAAGTGTATTTATAAAGGTTTTGTAACCTTTTTACACTATAAGCTGCATTCACACGGCCTCCTTGGTTGGCACAAGGTTTCATTACTTGGAGCATTCACACCAGGCAATATGATTATTCCTCTCTTGGTCCGATTTTGTACACATCCTGGTCTTCACTGGTTAAAGTCACCATTATCTGCTCTCATCAAGGCGTTTCTATCGCCTTCAGGTGACCCTGCTGGTGATCTGCGCCCTGGCCTTCCTGGTGTGTGTGGGGTTCCTGGTCGTCTACAAGCTCTACCAGTATGATCAGCCGTGTCCTGACAGCTTCGTTTACGTGGTAAAAAGTTCAAAACTTTCCTTCTGTGTAAATGCTTAATATCTGAACTTGAAGAGAACATTTTTTTTGTTGTTGTTAAATTATAATTCAAAGTTACTGTGGCAAACCTTTTGGTGGAGGTTGAGTTTTGCTTTGCAGCTTGGCAGAGGCTTTTTTGTTTCACTAACCTTGGTCTTTCCTCTCATGTATCTTTAAATAGTCACAGTGAGTCATAGTTTAATCTTTGCATATTCTGTTGCATTTGATGCTTGTTTGCCTATTGTAACTCGACGTGTCGTGTTACCTCCTCCTGGAGCAGCAAGGCCACTGCATGCCGACCGGACTCTACGGCAACTACCCCCCTCAGGGCCCCGGGGGCCGCGGGCGCCTCTTCACCCTCATCAACCGCTACAACATGGCCAAGCAGACGATCACTCGGTCGGTGTCTCCGTGGGTGACCATCATGTCTGAGGAGAAGGTGACCCAGCAGGAGATGGAGACCGCCCAGAAGCTGGCCTAAAATCTTGCTGGGATCAGGTGGCCTCGCGCCTTTGCTGCAGAAAAAAATAAATGACACGACTGTGCCATTCAAGCAAACCTCGAATCCTGTGGATGTAAAACAACACAAAACAAACAAAACATCTCGTCTTGCCTGAGGTGTTATGCTGCCTTGTTGATGTAGTTTGGTCAGCTGATGTGTACAGTGGCTAGAAATCTATTGAGGTTTAGAGCACGTTGTCAGAACGCCGAGGCTCAGTTGTGGTGGATTCACGATTTGCTTGAATAACATACGTCGCTTATTTATTTACACGACAAAACGGAGTGGTTGGCATCGAAGAAACATGCGCAACGTCTTTGTACATATACACCCATATAAAGAATCTCACTTTAGTACTGAGATCGTGAGCCATTCTGTGTCTGCATCGCCTGTCCGAGCGCACATGCACGCACGACTCGACTCCAGCGGCGACCGGTTTGCTTCGAATCTCGTTTTTGAACACCTACTACAGCTTTTCACACCTCCGTTCCATTCTTCTCACGAACTTAGTGCCGTTTCCCTCCCTCTCTCTACCCCCAACCCCCATCGATTTTATCTGTGCAGAAACATTTTAATGTCATGATATTGTGAAAAGTTAAGCCTTGACCTAACAGAAATGTACCAGCAAAAGAAATATTTTAAACTGTGTTGTTTTCAGTCCTTATATGGACTTCTTAATGATTGTTCCCACTTTACATGGACAGCAGACACTTTTCTTTGCTGGCTTACTGTGTACCTTAACTACTTGCTTTTCATAGCACAACTTTAATGCTGTTGTACTGAATGTTTTTTTTTTGTTGTTTTTTTTTGCAAGTGAAGACACTGTATTGTGCGGCGCTTTGCTTTGATTAATGTCACCACAGACGGCAGTTCGCAGCTGTCAGAAACTAGTTTTAGCCTGATGTAGTGGAACAATCCGAACCTAGTGGCTTGTCTTGTTGCCTTTCCTTTCTCCTCTCTGTATTTGCCATTTAACTCGAACCGTCCCGATACATGTACCTTTTTTTTCCCCAAGCAAAGTGATGACTACAATTAAAGTGCATTTGCCACATGAAAATGTTAAATGAACAAACGAAATAAAGTGCTTTCATTTCAAGCTGATGCCTGGATGTTTAAAAATTAAAACAACTTAAATTACTCTGGTGAAACATAGGAGTTTACAGAAAACATTTTAAGCTTAACCGATGTGTTTGAACTTGTCTCTTTACTTGCAGATCCACAGAGGGATGAAATTAATATACACCAGTGGTCTTTACTGGTGTCTGCAAGTTGGAGAAAAACTAATGCTTTTTGGAACTATTGCGTGTTGCTAGTAAGTTAGTCTGCCTTGGTCTTGTCTTTTAAGGATATTGTATAAATTTCAGGCAGGGTTTAGGTTGGGATCATTTCAGATGACTAATGTCACCCTGCTTTATGCTGGGTTTGATGTTCAGGAAATTTGCCCTGATGGGACATCTGCTTGTGTCCAAGTTTCACCCGCTCAGGTGTCGATTCGAGGTGAAGTTGAAGAGTTTTGGAGCTAGTCCCCCTTCCTGACTCAGCGTGCAGTAATGCTAGTCGAGCTTGCGTAGGAGGAGAGAGTGTTGCAAAGTCAATGACTTCGTGCTGCTGGCTGGACATTGTGGATTTGACAGGTACATGTTTTACTAATTTGCAATAAGAAAGTTATTTCGATTTGTATTACAGCCACCAGCACTGGCAGTGAAACAGATGCCCAGCATGGAGCACTGGTGATCCAGCATTTTACAGTTTAATACAAACAGAAATCTTAGCAATTCCTGGGTAACATCCTCAACTCTTTCCTTTCCATTTGAAGGTGACAAGTTTGGGTCTTTCCAGCAGGACAATGATCACAAACAGACAATAAAAGAAACAATTTTTTGAGATGGTTAAAGCAGGTCAACAGATGTCTGGACTTGACCTTAACTCTGTGATCTGATAATCTATAAATGCTTACAGATTAGCAAAATTAGCATGCAGCGACTCTCAACAGGTAATTCTTGTTAGCTGAGGAAACAGCGACACACGGTGGCTTTCTGCAGATCTTCATCCTCCTGAAGTTCCAGCCAAAGTTACTAAACTCACTACCTTGCAAAAAATAATCAAAATCCAACTGAAGGTGTTAATTTTCACAAAAAATAGAGGTGACATTTGAGTCGATTATTTTTTAATTTAAAGGATATTTCCCATTATGTGGCAAGAGTTCAGAAAAACACCAGCTGCAGTCGAACATTTATCACTTTTAGTGGTAGAATAAGACTGACAGTCAGTCCACCGGATCCCATTTTAAGCAGGATACCAAGTTCTGTCCACTCATCCATCAGAGCCCAGATTCACAGATCTGCAACAGGGACGAACACACCGCCGTCTCCACTTGAAGACAATCTTCACGGGGAACACCAGCTGCAGCACAGCAAGCCGTGCCTTCAGTCCAAATGTTGTCATTGCTGCTTTCTAAGACTTTAAACAGTCCAGTGCAGTCCTTTGAGGGAGCGCTGTTAACCGTCGTACCAGTCCAGAAATAAAAGCGAGAAGGAGCACATGACGAGGAAGAAGAGGATCCACACTCGAAAGCCAGCATTGTTTTTGATTGCCTTGGAAAACAAACACACACACACAAAAAAAGTTCCACTAGTTGTTTTCTTCCAAACACACAAAGCCAACATAAAGTGGAAACTTTTACCTACCTCTCGAATATCCTCATTGCCTTCTTTGACGTTCTCTGTTGCTCCCACGACCAGCTGGTGAATGTTGTCTATGTCAGTTTCCTGTTTCACGAAGTCAAACGGACAGCACGTTTATGCACCGGCGCAAATGAAAACGCAGAATTTAAATTGACAGAAACAGAGGAATCAGAAGGAGGCTGTCTTACTTGTTGGAGCACTTTTTCAGCAAAGATCTCCTGAAGACGTGAAATCTCCACAACTTTCCCTTCAATTTGCCTGGTAGGTTCAAAAAGTGAAACATTAGAAATGATCAAGGAAACACACTGTATAAATCAAACATTATCTCAGCTTGAATGCCCCCTTCTTTTTTTTTTTTTACTTCAGGATTAAGCAGCTTCATTCCATTATATATCACCCTAACTGAGGTTTGAACAACAACTAATAGCCTCACTGTCTTCCTTTGGACTGACCCACTCAGACGGGTCACAGTTGTTTTCACCAGAATAAACTCACCTCACTTCATCCACCAGGTTGTTCATTTCACTGACCAGTTTCTGGTTCTCCTGTTCAAACTGGAATAAAAACACGTTTAAATCCTCCCAACTGGTCACAGACAGATGCACAAGATGTTTCATGTCAATTCAGGATGAATGAAATTGAAATGTGACACATTATCTGATGTAAAAACCCTCAAACCAGACGGCTGACTATTTTTACAATTAAAAAAAAATAAGCCCCAACGTTTCCCCAAAGTGCTAAAAGTTTACATTTTAGGAATGAACTATATATTTTTTTAAATCAGAGAGCTGATTCATATTGTTTAGTCAATGTTTTCAGCCTTAATGCTGCCCACCATCTGGATCTCCTCCGGGGAAAGCTCGTCCTCCACCCGGCCCTCATCCCACAGGTTGAAGGAGCTGTCCTGAACTTCTGAGATGCTTTTTTCTACAACAAAGACGAAAAGGATCGGTTAAAAAGCTACTACTGCATAAAACTGGACTCAGAAGCAACTGCAGTTTCAGTTTTAGAAATCATAACATGTTATATAAATTCAAAAATATGCATTTCAAGCTCCATTTTTGTGATAAATTTAAAATAGAAATCTAAAATTGTGTTAGACTTGATATAAAAGTCGATTAGAAGATCAACAAAACAGATTTATTACATACATTTATTACTTATTTCTGGTGTTTAATTCTATTAATGCTGATACAAATGTTTTGCAGCGAATTAAGACCCCAAATTCAGTGTTTCAGAAAATTTTCCACAATATGCAGCAGTGTTGACACTAAACAACACTTAAGTTAAATACTTAAATAAATAACCCTTTTATCAAGGTTGTAACTTTGTGTTGCAAGTTGGTGGGGACGAGGAGGAGCGGGGCGCTGATGTACCCACAGTTAATACAGCTAAAAATAAAGCTAAAACTTCAATAAATTAGGATATATGTCCTGATCAGACTTGTCAGATTAATAGTACCTTTCTAAAATAACCTTTTAGCACGTATTAAACATACTACGAAATATAAATATGTTAAAACGAAATAATCTAATTAATCTACATAATATCTTTCACTTGGTGATGGAATTATCAAAGGAACTTTTCAGTCATACTTCTAATGTGCTGAATGCTTGAAAACAGTTTCATAATTCAGTAATATTTTTTGTGAAGAATTACAACATACTGTAGCTGCCTTTTATTGCCTGATTTTATCATGTGCTAAAAACATCAACAACATGAGGTTCTATAACAATCAAAATGTTATTAAACATTTCAAAAGCAGAATAAGTAACTTCTGTGTAAACCAAATCAATCCTCATCAGTGCAAACTTTGTATTTTTCAATCATGTGATTCTGATTCCACAGCTGTCCCTCAGTCCTGCTGACTCACACATAGCAGATGAGATGAGATGTGTGTTTAATATAGCAATCAAAGACGCAAAACCTTTTTGGGTCTGGTTGGGACAGTTGATGAGTAGAGTGACCATCGATGTTACTGGATTCTATAAAATGTGGCTTAAAGCTGAGATGCTGATGTTTGGATGTAAAAATATATATTCTCTCTGCATTTAAATCTATAAATAGTTTGGTTTCTGTCCGTTCTGTGAAGATACAAGAGAGAACTAAGCAAATTTCTCTTTTATATGTGCATTTATAACATAAAAATCCACAAGAAAATGGCTTTTAGATAGCTGTCCACCGTAGTGACCACTATGCATCCAAAAGGTTAATATCAAGACTTTGCGTCCCCTTCTCAGATCACTGCGCAGACTTTCCATTTACATTTTCCAAAGGAATTTTTAAAAAGCATTACCTGGCTGTTAATGCAGCGTGCAGCTGCTGCTGAGATACATAAATAAAGAAAAAAAGGAGTAGGAAATATTGGAGGAGACATGTCCACACCAGTCCTTCAGGAAGTTACGCCTATGCCTTTTATGTTTGCCTAATTTGTTGAAAAGTGTTTGTAAAGTCATTGTTTCCAGTCGCAGTGCAAAGTGTTACTTTCTCACTACATGTGTTCTGTGTTGTTACTTTGTTTTTTGTTTTTCTTTTTCATTTGAGAAGACCTCTCTGCTTTAGATGGGCTTTTTGTTTTCACTCGGCTCCTCAGTCTTACCAGGACTTTCCTCCTTTACAACTTTCTCCTCTGCAGGCTCCTCCCCCAGGGTTTTCTCCACTTTACCGGGATGTTCTGGTGCCAGTCTCGATCTGAAACCAGTACACATCGCCTGCATTTACTCGAATGCACCAAGAATAACCGCAATCCCACGACAAAGTGTGGCAGAAATGTTTGAATGAAGCGTGCAGATGCTCACAGTCTCTTCTTGTCCACCATTCTTTTGACTCTAATGGCCCTCTGCTCAGAGTACAGCTTGCACACCCCTTAAATCCAAACGCAAACACGTCATAAACATGTGTGTGTACTCAGGTCTGGGTTCAGTGCAGTCAGATGAGCCATGAAACAATAAAGCAGAAAATTACCTTTCAGATACATGTCAATGAGATCCAGCACTGCAACCCTGTGTTCCTTAATCTGAGCTGATGCCGCCTGCTTCTCCACTGTGGATGAAAGCAGTTCAACATTTACTCACAGACAGAAATACGCAGGAACTTTTCAGCAAAGATCCCTGCATGTAACAGCCATGTGAAAAACAAATGGGATTCAATATTAAATATTGTCCAATCTTATGTTTTTTTTTTCCCTCTGGAAAATAAAGTCATTTAAATGAAGGTGCACTACGACAAATATTCAGAAAGCAAAAGTGTCTTGCATCTCCAACCACGTTCAATAGGAGCAACATCTGCTTGACTCTTGATAGGACTTCTCATTCCTTAATTCGCAGTCAGCGTTCTGTGGACTCACTGCCATGTCTTGGGTCAAACCATGACACTTCCACCTCCAGGTTTCTTAGTTGGCACGAGGTGATTTTCTTGGTTTGGGTCAAACTTGTCTTTCATTCTCGAATTCCGATAATTGTGAGGTCTGACAGCAAACAAATCCTCCTTGCACATCTCAACTTTTGCTGTTTATTTATATTTACATGTAAGATTTTTTTCTAAAATTCGTATCAAATATGCCTATGCATGTTGCAGGGTGTCCTATTTTTTTTTGCCACGTGACTTTATAAGAGACGAACAGCAGTGATGTAGATGAAGTGACTCTAACAGAGACCTTCACTGCGTAGCTGCTTGATGGCTTCAGAGCAGGTCCTCATGAAGGTCTGAGCATCCTGGTCAATCTGGTCTCGCTCACTGTCGGTCATACGGCTGAGGTCTGTAGAGATGAGACTGGAATGGAAAACAAAGCATGTTCAACAAAGCAGTTAAATCATTTTAGTGACAAACTTTCCCTTAGGAAAACAAAACTCCACCCATTCACTGTGCCTCCAGCATCACAGTAATATTACCCCCGATAAACTCATGTTAACCCAAAAGGCAAATTAAGTATTTAAATTCGTCTATGAACGTATTAATAGCCTACAATAAGAACATACAGATAAACTGAAAGTGCTCAAAAGTTCAAATATAAGGAGACAGCTGTTTATTTGATTAATGTCACCTTCTGATGGACCTGTGCTTTTTAAACCACACAATAAAAAACACAAGGTTACAGACTAATTCCCTCGTATTTTGTTGCGTAACATTGCAACATTTATTTTATTTTGGAAAAAAGGTTAATGGCTATATCATAGCGATCTGATTGGAAGTAAAATTATGGTACAATCGCAACTGTAATAAACATTTTGTAGTATTGTTTTTATCCAGCAGAGGGCGCTCTACAGGGTCATTAATGGACACCAGAAAGCAAGGCTAATATTTACAACAGAAAAATAAGAGAAGGTAAAAGACTGAAAAATAATGTTGATGCTTGCAGTGTAAAAAACGTTAAGCATGTTGCTTCATTTTAGTTCATAAATTTAGTTTATAAATCACAGACTATTTATTCTTAAACATGGGGTTATACTTTTTTGATTTCCTTTTTTTCTCCTTTTGCTCTTTCCTTTGTTTTGTTGTTTTGTTGAATTTCCTTCTAATTCACGTAAAGCACTTTGAACTGCCTTGTTGCTGAAAATGTGCTATATAAATAAAATTACCTTATCTACCTTACCTTAGCTTTTTCTCAAATTGCCTCCTGACAACTGTAACAGTCAAAACCTGCCTTCATTTAACCATCATTCTTTTAGAGAAAAACATAAATATAAACCAAGTAATAGTTAGTGGCTGGACATTAAAGAAACAAACGACTAGTGAATGATCCTGCACTGAAGCCACTTATCGTTCTTAATATTTCTGTCAATGTTTTTCGACTGAGAATTTGTCAAACAATCCCTTAAATTAGGGCTAATCTCCACACCCACAGACACAACGGCAGCATAAAAAAACCCCAGAAAGCTTTTGAGCAAAGGAAAGGCCGGATTAGTCCCTAGGCGTGATTTGTTCTACACTTGGTTGAAGCTCAATTATTCCAGACAATTAGACTGGAGCCTGCCACAGCAGACCACCCTACATGCTGCTGACCTTTCGCCAGCACTCACTGCCATCAGCGCACACTCACACACACACACACCCACACACATAAACAGAAGGCATACAGATTTATTTACATAAACATACCTTTTTTTCTCATTGACTGACTTCAACTATCAGAAAGGATTCCCAAAATGATTTCTATTTCATGCCAGAATACTGAGAGGAGAGTGTGATTAATCAAAAGGTTTGTCCGTGATGACGGTCACATTTGGAGTAAAAAGTGGGACGCCTGACAAACGCAAGCCAACTGTAAAGTGCTAGAGTTGTAGCATCATGCTATGAAGAGGTTTTGCTGCAGGAGGGACTGGTGCGCTTCACAAAACAGATGGCATCACGAAGAAACTTATGTGGAAATAGTGATCTAAAGACACCAAACGTGGAGTTAAAACTTTGTTAGACTTAATTACAGTGAAGCTGGAGGACAGCAAAGTCAATGTCTTGGAGCGGTCATTATTCAAGAAAATTTGTGGGCCAAAATGAAAAGATGTGTTCGAGCAAACAAGTCTGACTCGGTTACGGCGGTTCTGTCATGTTCCAGCAAACTACAGCGAAAAATTGTGGAAAAGGACCCAAAAGAGTTTAAAAGGGAATTCTATTAAATATTAAAGAAGTAAAAGTTTTTAGAATTAATTAGTTACAACAACATTTAATTTCCCTTCGGGATTAATAAAGTATTTTTGAATTTGAACTTCAAAGTAAAAAGAATTCTCTCTTTTATTATTCTGACATTTATCATAGATGGAAATAGAAATACTTAGGTAGTCATTAACCTGATCAAATTAAAGCATGTTGGTCTGGATTAATGTCAAACAGTGAAGAAAAACAAACAAACAGCTATTTTGCACAGTGTCTGTAAACATCTGGTTTTAATTGAACATGATATTTTTCATCTGGTCTGCTCCGAGTTACTCTAATTGTCTGAAGAAGCTTACCTTCCGGAGCTCACGTAGTCTTTTCGGTGCTGCAGCAAAAAGTCTTTGAGCTTTGTGATGTTCGTTATCTGCCAAGACAAAGTGAAAAGATCCATTAACAGACCTGGATCCACTGTGCCAATAAGACTCTTTGACCTGTGTACAAATTTGTTTCAGAAGGAGATTCATTCATCCAAAAGGAAACTAAATTTCTCCGCTACGTTCAGACAGAGCCAGAGTAAAGTATCATTCAGTATATATATACTGGATCTGACAGATAGACTAATTCAGTAGATCTGACGTCTGTTTGACTTCTCAATATTTACTTACAGCAACTCATCAATTTACGTACATAAAAAAAAACTCAAACCAGCAATTTCCTCAATTAACAGCTCTCATAAATAAAAACATGAGCCTCTGCACACATAGCACTGACAGAGCGATCTCTAATAAGCATTAAAATTATGATCCATTTATCATAGGCGAAATGTCGGGGTTTGTGTATGTGTGTGTGCTCAGGCAAAACCAGAGGAAACTTGGTGCGCTCCAATGTTTGCTGTTGCAATTTGGTCAAATATTAAAACAGACCAAATTGCTTCCCCCCGTCCGCAGGGCTCCGCTGCCAGAGTGAGAGTGGGTGTGAATGCACACACAGTGGGCTCTGTTGGGTCCAGAATACGACAGAGCTCAGACAAGCCCTGGTTTGAAAAATGACACAGTGAGTTTGACTGTGACAGCAGCCACAGAAGCGGCGGAGGGGGTGGTGTTTGGACAACGCGACGACGCTGTCTTCAGCCTTCAGACTTCTCACTCTAACAACCTCAATTATGAAATTGCCTTGGCTGCTAGAAGTAACCTGGCACCCGCGTTTAATGGCGGCTCTGAACATTCCTCACGACACGCCGACTCTGAGCGGATTTATGAAAGCTGACGTTTGGGTAAAGAAAACGCTATTCCCAATCCAGAGAGAAGGAGACAAGCAGGGTTAACGAATTTGTCTGCTTAGAAAGATAACAGTGATGTAAGGCTCTGCGACGGGGGGGGGAGCATGTTAACACAGGCAGGGGCGGCTGAGGTGAACCTATCCTTGTAATAATAGCATTATTTGAGGTCAGGAGCTAATTGTAGCTCAGTGTGACAGAGCTCAGAGGGGGTTCAAGGAGAACAGAGCACTTCCTATGGTTCAGATTGTCAGGTTTGTAGCTCTTCCCCGCACATGAGAGATGGGGACTCGTTTAACCAAAGAGGCTGACAGCACTACACAGACGACTTTCTGCTTTATTGTCTTTTAAGGTCACTTTTGTGTAAGGAGTTTCTATGTAGAGTGGGGCAATGGTACAAGAGTTGGGAAAGTGATTCAACACATTTTAAGCTCATGAGCTCAAAAATGTCAATTTTTCATATATATATATATATATACACTCTAGTTAGTGTTTTAATTTTTAATTTTATCAACATATTTCTTCAGACAGGAAGCAACATTAATGTTCTGGAAAGGCCAAGCAGAATCCCAACATGAATCTGATATGGTTATGGCAAGGAGGTCTGCCATAACCATTTTGTCACAAATGTCAGACATTTGTGACAAAAGTCATGCGACTTCTTCGCAAATTTCAAAGGGAGGTCTACCCAAATATGTGTGCATATATTTGAGCCTCTATAGAATAACAGAAAATCTGTAATGAACACAAATATGTGGTATCCATTGATGTTGCTGGTAGTATTTTAAGTCAATCACAAAGAGAGAAAAACGCTCATTTTGGATTTAATAAAGACCCAAAAACTGGAACTGTAAACAATGTAAAAACCTTGTTTTTGTTGGCTTTTACTGAGACATAGCAACAGTTTCTATCACTCTTAGGTATATATATTTTACAAACTTTGTATTTATTACCTAAGATGGAGAAGCTTTCAAAAAATAAGCAATTTCCCCTTGGGGATCAATAAAGTATATTCTATTCTATTACTCAGCACTTGGCTAATTCTTGATGTAAAGAAAGCGCTGTAGAGCAGCTTCTAGACCAGCAGGGGGCGCTAAATCCTCAGAGTTGGAGCTTGAAGAATCAGAACGCAAACAAGAGCGTGTGCATGAGTTTTTGTATGTGTTGTGTGGAAGGCAGGGGAGTGCGAAGCCTGCTGCTCTGGGGGCTGAGCAGCCTCCTGTGTGTATACATTGGAGCTCAGATTCCCAGCACAACCTCAAGGGTTTGCAGGGGGTCAGAGGGATCAATTGCTCTTGTAACTTAAGACCTTAAAGAGCAAGTAATTCCTCAACAATGAGGAAAGGGGTGGCCTTGTGCATGCAGCTCGCCATATATGTGTGCAACTAAGCGCGTGTAACCGTGTGTGTGTGTGTTTGCGTGCAGCCAACAAAGGTGGGTGTGAGGCAGGGCTTGCAGCGGAGGCAGAAGGAGACAGTCTGCCGGGCTATATCTAATCTCGTCATCATCAAAGACCCCCACTTTACCTCCTCACTTTCTCCTTCCCCGCTGCTCCCCTCCAGCCCTGACTGAGCCCAAACAAACCATCAGGAGGGATTATTATGAGGAAGAAAAGGGAAAAGGCTTAGCAAGCAGATTTCCAAAGAGCTTGGATGGCTCTTTGTTGTTGTTTAAGGCAGGTAGCTGACAAAATCTGGTGATGACCGCACTGCTTTGGTTTAAGACCCTGACTGCGTGTCCTGACCGTGGGCTATCCGTCCTGACGCCATGCGATGTCGGGTTTAAATACGCGGGCTTTCGCAGAGAGAAGCGCTTAGGACTGGGCCACATGTTGACTTTATTATCATGTTTATGTCTGACTCACTAATGGGGTTCAGTTTGTTTTCCTCAAGTGTACTCAGTTAGAAGGCTTCAGTCAATTGAACATACAAACACAATCTACACGAATTACAGCTTTCGGAGTATTTATAAGTGGTGAAATTGGTCTTTTGAAATACACAATTTCATTGTAATAATGTGATAACACTGACGAGTGTTTAATTGATAAGTTTGCTTTCATAAAACAAGTTGTACAAACATTTCCATCAAATTTTTTTCACAAATGATGGTGAAATATGGGATCCACTTAAGGTCAGATCTATATAACTGTGGAACCTGATAAAGTCCAAATAGTTTCAGCGTTAAATAGGGAAAAGGGCCAATCACTGCAGTCAGGGTCGTCTTTCCCCTCAGTTTTGGGTTGGGACAACCACCAATCGGTTTGTCTCTCACACCTGTTTCTGATGTAGATATTCAACAGAACCTTCCAACAAACAACTATCTGGACTTTATCAGGTTGTTCACATAAACATAAACACACATACTGTGAGCAACAGATCACGGATGGCACTGTTGATGGCCACGCTTGATTCAAATCAGTAACGTGTTTCATACCAATCAGTTTCTTCCGGCAACAAGAATAAATAAATCAAGGGTTGAATTCTACTTTGGCTAAAACATTTGGCCGTTTCAAAAACTATACAGTGATGGGAGATGAAAACAAGTTGTAAAATAAACATCCATCAAATTTTTATGTGGCTTTTGTCTTTTCGTCATTCTGTTCTTGGTAGAGTAACACTGAGTAAAGGACAGAAATCAGGAAGTTGTGACAATATTTAATAATAAAAAAACTTCACAATATGTTGAATCCCTATCCTACTAGTAAAAAAAAACTGAAGATATAAAAATTGACAAATTTCCATTTTTACAACCTCTACAAATACTATTGTATTATACGCTCTGTTGGAAAGGTAACCTTAAAAGACTTCTGCTGTGATTTGGTGCTAAATATAAAACTAAATTAACTTGGATCTCGGTGGTGTGTTGCCTCCCTAATGTAACAGCAGTAGAAATACTGAGGGCGTACCAATGTTTTCAAACGTCAGGCTTTCAAAAGGGGTTTAAAGTCCTTTTAATGAGGTGCCAGAGACATTTAAAGCATGTTTGCGGTATTCTCTGTGGTGTGAAGTACCAAAATTCACATAGTGTTGACCCTCCCCCACCCGTTGCTTTGCAGCTAACTAAAAAAAGGCAGCTATTTTTTCCTCATTTTTACAGAAAAAGCTAGTTTGGACTCATTTCCTATCAAGGAAACAACAGGGTGAAAACATCACTCATACTAAGGTCATACTGATTTAATGCAATAGTTGGAATACTACAAGCTAATTTTTAAGTGGTTTTAAAGTACTTGGCTCAAGTAATACAGTTTCATTTTAAATATTTTTGCTAAAAGATTTAAACTGTGGTGATTTTATTCATGTTTATTATAAACAGATGAATTTCATCCACACATACTATCAAAGTATGTTGCGAAGACTCTCTAATAAAAAGACTGCAGCAGTGCCATAGTGCTCTATAAATGAATAACACTAACAAGTAAGTTTATGCCCCACCTTATTGCCCTTAAGTCCTGTTTTAGAGCCAACATAACAAGAACTTTTGGATTTTATACTCCAAAGAAATAATAATAATAATAAAAAACAATGAAAATTTACACATAATACGTAAATTTTCCTAACAGAACGACAATAAACAAAACTATTTAAAATAAATCATGCACACACATATTGAATCCTGTACAGTCATTAATTTATGTGATATGAGTGTGCATTTAGGTTATGCTTGTTTCAGTCCAGATTCACATTAAAACATAAAAGATAAGGATAAAAATGCTTTAATCATGACTATTTAGTCTGCATATTTGTAGCCATGGTGGTAACATGGAAAAAGCCTAACATAAAATATCACTGGATCTATTCCTTGAACAGTTTTTCCCCGCCATTAAACATCAAGTGCTGCATGATGATAATCGGCTCAACAACTGAAGCAAGACATCAAGTGTTCAGAAAGGCTCAAGAACACGGTTTTTTCCATACCTAAGTGTAACTGAGGTAATCAGACACAAGAGTTACATAATATTTCCTTTGAGATTTTATATGCACAACTACAAACAAAAAATAATTGTTTAGGTATAATGTATGTTATATTAACAGAAACGTTAAGGCAGCAGACAACTTCTCCGTTGAGTCTGGTGAAAACTATCTTCATTTCAGATGACTGAATAAATACAACTGAAAATATAAAACAATGTTCTGACAGTTAAATAAACATGAAGTGCTATAGTTTCATGAAGCACATTTAAATACAAAATTTGAAGAATTAAAAAAGCTACATAGCACTTCTTGTAAGCATTACCCGGTGAAGAAATTGAGTATGCACGCGTTTTAGTTTTAAAGTGAATGAAATTTGGTAATTTCATGGTGAAGTATGCAGGAAACTCTCATATCAGATGACGAATGAGGATAACAGAATGATTATTAAACAAAAAATCTCTAAAGATCTTTTTTTTTTAAATATACATTTTGAAATTGAAACCCAAATGTTCCAATCTTGACATGTTGAAACAGTGTATGTCTGTAGGTCCTTTGATTATGAAGTTCCCCACCTATTTTGCCTCACTTTAGCGGGATGTTCTCCTGTCTTTCTGACTAAAAGAAACAGGCCTCCGCGTCATAATATAATTAAACCCCCAAATAAATAAAAGTTTTGAAACTAAACACAGAATAAATAAATAAAAAATGCTTGTTGTTCAAGCATTTGCTTTTGTACATTTATTTAGTCATTTGCTTTATGGCAATTGTTCAGGGTGTCATTATTAATTATGAATTAAATATTAATTTACACCTTTCTATACAAGTAACTTCAAAGAAAAATGTTAAACAGGATCTGAAATAATCTAAATTACAAATCTTACAAAACTGTGTTTTGTAAGATTTGTAACAGATTTGTTACTGTGGCCTAATTTAACAATTGAACTTAAAGAGTCTGACACAAGGAGGATATGTTTCAAAACTAAAACAATCATCCATTTATCAAGGACTTAGTCAGATGTATCATGTTCATTCTCTTTACCTCACCTCTTATAAATTTTTTTACATTTTTCTAAACTAATGTAAAGTTGCTGCCATTCTGTGGATTGGATGATTTTTTTTGACCCGCTAAGGAGATTCACCTTAATGATTAAAACATAAATAGTAATTTTTCAGTATGACGCCACTGCTTTACACAAGGCATGCCAATACTACACATTTCTCTATATTCCACATATACTTTACTTTCCTAATTTTAATTAAAACACACAAAAAACAAGAGTCTCCTTACTCTTAAAACAACTAAGTATGAATCAACGTCAAAATATTCCAATTTTAATGTTCACAAAGATTCTTAGCGATCAAATGTTGTTTAGCGAGTCAAGTATAATTTCATCATATTTAATCTGAAACTAAATCATCCTCAAAAAATGCTAAGTAAACTAGATGAACGAAAATGTTTTGAAAGTATAAGTATGCTGTTTTAGTATAGAGGGAAGAAGATAATATCGCAGCGCACTTTAAAGAGCTGGCTGCCGGCCTCGCTTTTCAGCCTTTCAAAAGAAAACACAGCGAGAAGGAGCAGATTTTGGAATGGCAATCCTGACGGCACAGCGGGGAGCCCCGCGCTGTTTTCTACACCCAATTTAACAATTTCAGAGTGACCTCGTCCATTTAAAGTTGAGAAGGGCAGCATGCTGTGGGGAGTGACGAGGTGAGCGGTGAAACGGAGATCACAGCGTTCCACAGCGGCCCCTACGAGGTAAAAAAGATTCCCCCGACCAAACCTCATCACACTAACACTAGCTCTCCTATTAGCCAATCAAAACAGGTTTTTTTTTAAAATCACTTTGAATGGAGCAACATTTCCTTTCTTTCTCTGCTGAATTTTGAGTGGAAGGGGGGAAAAAAAGAAAAGAAGGGAGTCTCATAAGACCACTGTGTATTTGTCAACTTTGATGTTTTCTTTCTATTTCTGTGAGCCTCCAATGGGAAGTCGGGACGGAGAGTTAGTGGGAGAGTTATGCATGTCTTGAAGGGCACCCACATCTGTTGTGCATTAGGTGCCGGCCGTCAACATTGTTACTAGGGACCTAATTTAATATTTTCTCTGTTTTGATCTTCCACCTTTAATCACTGGCTCTTGGGAGGATCGGTTTTCCTCAAAAATTGTTTGAGAGCCGAAAGAAAATGTTATTGCAGCATGTTTATGGAATCATGCATGGGAAGAGGCGAGTCGGGCAGAAAAAAAAAAAAGAAGCTGCACATGTCAGGCTGCGTAGAGAAGAACGGACAGGAGAACTGGGCTAAGGTGGCTGAAAACTACGACATAACTTGAAGCAGTCAAGACATTCCAGACTTTCATTTTCCACAAAAAAAAAAACAACCTTCCACTGAGATGATCTGAGATGATATCTACACCAAGGAGCAGACAGCAGGATGAGGGGTTGGGGGGCTGCAATAGCCAGGCACCACAGGATAGGTTCAGGTTTCTTTGGAAGCAGCAGCAGCAGAGGCGCTTTTATTAAAACTCCACTTCCAATATCAATATAACGGAACATAACAAGAACCTGGCCGCGCAGAGCTGCGGCAATTGGCCTCACGTCTCCCTCAAAGCGATGGCCGGAGCCGCTGGGAATGACCGGATGGCCTCTGCCTCCCAGGGGAGATGTGAAGTGCTTCTTCAGGATGGCTTTGAAGACGTCAGTGTTCGTGGTATATACGTTTGAGGATGCGGTCTCTCAGCAGCAAAGGACCAAAGACCCTTTAGCTGCCAATGAACTGTCCTTACTGCCAACTGCAGATGATGAAAACTGTCTACTTCATTTTCCCAAACTAATCAAACTCCCAGTTTTGTGGAGCAGCTCAAAACATGGCGGTGTGTCCTGTAACCAGCTGTGGTCACACTCAACTGTACGAGGCTTGTTTTTGTTCGGTAGTGCACATACATAAAGAAAAAAAGAAAAATCGAAGCACAAACGGCACTTTGGGAAGAATAAATTCTCGTACAAAGACTAACTCATGCCTTGCTGCCATGTGCCATTTCTTCTCTCATGCTCTCACAGCTGTAAAGTCTGTTTTGACTTTGCAGCTCCTGCATCAGACATGGGCCAGTCACTGACAAATACAGGTTTTAAAAAATATACTTTCAAGTTTAATATTTTAAATAGCATTCCTGCGGCTTAAAGGCCTTTTAGTGATATGCCAGAGGAGGTTTTGGAGTAGAAGTTGTTTTGCCTACAGAGCACTACGGAGTATTGCGACAATCTTCCAATTGGTGCTGTGAACTGTCGGTAAGCCAGCTGAAAGTTTACAATGAGGATCAGTTTACAATGAGGATCAGTTTGGCTGTGCGGAAACATTTCTGGTTGTTAAAAATGGCGTCAATCTAAAGGAGTGCAACCATCACTCTTATTAATTTGACCATTATTTTAATTAAAATCCCTTATGGGAAGATACGAGGGGCATGTCTGAAAAACAGCTGAACTCCGACTGGCTTCCAGAGCAGATAGCCCAACTAGTTAATATCTAAAGAGAGCAGAATGAATAAAAAGGATGGCAGTCTTTGCAATAAGGAATAACAACTTTGTCCCGGCTGCTGACTTGACACCTAAATTCCCTACTTCATCCTGCATAACCTATTTCTGTGCTTCTGGATTACTAAGTATTGGATTATTTAGTTTTAGTGTGCTCTACTTTCTCCTAGTTTCTGTGTTATTACTACTCCTTCTCCTCGCTGTATCGTTCCTCACGGACACAAAAAGTGACTTGAACCGAGTTATTTTTTCTTTCTCTTTGTTTCACATTTTAAGTTTGGTATTTTAACATCAGCAAGTCTGCAGCTGCAGGAAATGTAATCAAGATGCTGTAAAAACAGATTTTTAGTTGAAGCAAATTGTCGTTTTGAGAATTACATATACATACATAGAATATCATCTACTGCCTGTCAGCAACGTTGCTGTGGCTTGTTGTTGAAGTGTTGGTCAGACAAACCCTACAACTAGCGCAGGGAAATGTTTGTTGCTTAACTTTAGTTTTTTAAGAACGCGTAGACTGAAAAACTTCTTATTTGATATGTCAGCACATATTTAGTTCACACAAGCTGTGGTTCTATAAAAAAAAAAAAAACAGAAAAAAGTTACATTCTGAGTTCAGGATTTATCTAAAACTGCTACATTTATATTTATTTCTCTGCATATTATTTGTAGCTGCGAAAATACAAATGAGATGTTTTGACTGAAAAAAGACTGCTACATTCACTTAACTTTGCTTAAAAAAATAAAATAAAAAAAAAGCAGTTCATTTCATTAATGTTCATTCATTGAACGTTTCATAGCAATATCTGCTTTTTTGTCATTTTGAGTCACAACTTCTCACAAATTTCCAAGACTTCAGTTTTTCAAAAGCTGAATCGGTTATGGTCCTTAACTTAACCCTACACACAAGATGATGGTACTATTTAAATAATTTTTTTGTTCGCCTAAAATAGCATGGATAGTTCTGAAACATATTTTCACTTCTGTGCAGAAACGTAGCAGAGGCAAAAATAATAGAAACAGCTGATACCGCCTCTGTTAACTTAATGATTAGCAAATGTTGTGCATCTCTCTGCACACTTAATAACCGTAGGGAGCTCCAGGACCAGGTTTCATTACCGTGGTCGTGTTTTTTTTTTTTATTATTATTATTTTTGCTCCAAATGAATGTTCTCCAGAGGCTAAAGCTAACGCTAGCGTGGTAAACACTCACCACTTCCTTGGCTCTCAGCGAGAAGCCGCTCTTCGGTCGGCTCTTCTTGAAAATCTCATCTTTGGCGGAGTCCACGTTCACTCCGATAGCCTTGTTCCTGGTTTTCACCGTCTTCACGCTGGCTTTGAACAGTAATGTAATGTCCACAGCCATGTCTGAGGGAGCTGCTGCTGCAGCGCTGTAAACAAACCGACACGTCATCAGGTGGTGAGGTCATCGTCCTGCGACGCTTCAGAGGGGAAAAGCCTGAGATTTTAAACAGATGTCTGGAAAAGGTCTTTTATGGAACATTAAAGCCATTTCATGTTAAAAGAGATCTATATTTTGGGGAGATTTGATGATAGAAAGAATTTATATAATATTTTGATTATCTAAAAATTTCTTTGGTCCTCACCCATCTAGATTGAAGACAGAGAATTGCGATCTGCGATACCATATCAATACCGATACCATATCTACAGAATGCTTATCTGACCATTCAAACTCTTCTACTGATGAATTACAAACAAAATCTACAGATATAGACTGCTTTTGTGTTGATGATAAAATTTGGTATATTTTGGGAAGATGAATAGAATGAACAATTTGGAGTTTTTGTTGATGAAATTATTTTAACCAAATTCTTCATATACAAATGCCAATTCACCAACAATGAAATATTTTTAAAAACCAATGTAAGATATTTTCTAAGTCTCTGCCAAAAGTGTATAACAACAAGGCTAATAGAGTTTGGAACTACATGATAGTAAAAATGAATACTGTATATCCACATAATACTTTTTTCTTTTTTGTGAATCAATAAGGGATGCCTTTTTATTGTTCAACTGTCTGTTTTTACAGGGTTGTTAAAAACAGTTCCTCAGTTTTCTTCACTTTTTAAAATTCGCGTAGATTGTCAAACAAATTTTAATATCAAACAAAGCCATAAATTATTAGTTTATTGAACTTAAGGGGGAAAACTCTATTTAAATCAGTCTAATATCTTGTTGTTCACCCTTTACAGCATCAACGGCCTTGAGTGTTTGTTTAAGGTCATGCCATATATCTCAAATGGATTTCGGTCCAGATGTCGGCGTGCCCACCACTACCTTGTCAGACTGTCAATATAATGTTCTTTTCCTGTAATACTGCACTGATTTTACAGCAGAGGCAAATCTTAGAATACAATCTACTTTTGTCTCATCAGTCTACAGAGTAACTGTGTTCCATGTTTTCTCCATTTGTGGATGCTATGGATCTCACCGTGATTCACTGGAACCCCATGGCCTCTGAAACAGTATTTATCTCTTTCCAGACTGACAGATGTCAAAGACTGTTTCTCATTTGTTCTTGTTCGGGTCATGTTTGTGTTGCTTTTTGAGGTCTTTTATCCTACCCTATGACAACTTTATGTTGTCATAGTGATTTCATTAAATTTCAACTGTTAAGTTTGAGAACATGTTAAATAAGTCGTCAATTTATTTGTTTCATAAGACAGAAAACACAACGTAGTAACCCCCAAATTCAGCCTATCAAAATATCATAAACCTCTCTGAGGAATTGTAGCAAGTCTTCACTCAGATAACATTTAAAGGTTAAAGTATTGTTTTAGTAACATTTTATTGTCATTATTAGGCAAAGTACTGTCAAATGAAAATGTGTCAAATGAAGAATGAGCAGCCGAGTTGCTGTTTCTGAGCAATCGACATACAGTAAAACAGAGTGAATTGGTCTTTTTGTAGATGGTGGACCTACAGTGATTCGCCATGGACAGAACATTTCAGTCTGAGAGTGAACCGAGAAAGAAAAAAGATCTGTAGATTGGAGTCTTACAGTCTTTAAACTCTCTTATTTCAGATGATCTGAAAAGGTTTGGTGGATGTCATGGCTTCACAAGGTTCGTATTACATTAATAAAGTGTACCGTACATAAAATTACAGGCTGTTACTTGTGTGCTATAAGTGTTACAACAGTATAATGTTAATGCGACATTTATGGCTTCCAACTGTCCTCAGAGCTCCCCCCACCCCCACACTCAAAGCTAAGTGTGTGGGTGAAAAAAAACACAAGCTGTTAATGTAGAAATGGCAGGAAAGGAAAGGAGAGACAGTTTCTCCACTCAGCTGTAGCAGAGTCTGGCACAACACTAACAACGGAAATGAGCAAACCACACAGCAAATAACAGGCTTTTATTCAACAGCCTTGGCTCTCACTACTTACATCTTGGTGCCAACCTCAGTCACTTACAATTCAAATTCTGCTCAAAAATGCTTTATTGATCCCAAAGGGAAATTAAATGTTGTTGTAACTCATATTATCCAAGGTTCTCCAAAGTGCTGCAGATGCTGATAGCTGTGGGCAGGAACGATCTCCTGTAGCGGTCGGTATTAAGGCGGCTCTGGAGAAGCCTCCAACTGTCGTAAAGATGTTTCATGTAAAGGGTGCGTAGGGTTGACCATGATGTTCTTGAAATGTTCTTGATTGTGCAGAGAATCCTTCTTTCCACCATAATCTCCAGGGATTCCACTGTTTTCCCTGGAATAAAACCAAAGTCCTTCGTCTGTGTTTTTTTTTTTTTAGTCTTTTTACTTCCCTGACTCATAAATAGTTCATAAACATGCTTACAAATAAACATCCTTATGAATAAAGGATGTTTAGATTTAGATTCTTCTAAATCTAGTCACTTTAGAAGAAAGTGACTAGATTTCTCTGACGGACAGAATAATCAAGCCTTGATCATGCTGGTCAACAGCCTAAAGATTGTCTGAGGTTTTTCAACTGCTTAAGGGTCATTTTGATGTGTTTAATCCAAAAATCACATTGGTGATCAGGTCAACTTTCTGAATTATGGATGCAACATGAGCATCAAAATGAATGACTTGTTCTCACATATGGATCAGTTTCCTTAAAGGAGGGAAATGACAAATATTGTTGATGTTATGTGAAAATTAAATAAGAGTAGGGGAAAAAAAATCAGTTCCCCACAGCCAAATGTAGAGAATGAAACAACAAATGTTTTCTTATTTAGCCAGATGTATGAGATTTATGCAAAACGTAGAGAAGAAGGACATTATGAGATTTCTTTGTAGCAGTGACTGTTCGGTAAGCTTATACCTTAACGTCTGATGGTTAGACAGAAAATTACATGACCTTTAAATTCTATGGCTTTGCATATGTTATGAGTATCTTGTGTTTTAGGAATGATCATTGCTTTTCACGAAAACTTTAATGTTGTCCTTATCTTTTTCTAATAAACAGGGGCACCTCTTATCTGAGATCAGTCCAGATCTGTCCAGTTAGAGACAACATGTCCAGTATTGACTCCCAGAAACCCCTCTCCCCAGTGACACTCTCCAGCTCATTTTGATCGACACCAAGGCATTCCAAGGACAAAAACGGGTTATTCTTTCCTATCTCCAGGCTTTAGCAGACTTTCCTCCAGCATGTTCCTGTATTTAGATTGCAGGGACAAGCTTCAGCTTTCATCTTCCCATCAGCTTTGACCAGCTTTCCTTTTGAAGAAAAGCCTCCTCACAGCATGAAGCTGCCACCACTACCACATGTAGGCCTGCTGTATTCAGATGATAACGTCAATTATGTAACTTTGACATTTTATTTTAAGATTTAATCTTCTCAGTTGATCTTATTTAGGATTATAACAGCACAGGGGACTAAATACAAATGGATATCTTTATTTAAAATTTTATTTGTACAAAAGAAAGCTTTGTGTCATTTTTCCTTCGACTTCATTACTATGCATTTCCTTGTGTTGACCTATCACAAAAAAAATCAAAGTAACATACATTAAAAGTTAAAGCTGATATACAGTATAGATTTGTGTTTTTGACATTTTGAAAACCTTGTCTGTGTCAAAACCTAAAATTTCAACGTGCTAGCTATTAGAAAATATTCCATTCTTTATTATCATTGGGGCCTGCCATAGCAATGCATGCATATGGGACAAATTTAAAACAGTTTCCCAACCACCCGGTGCTTTCCGGCTTGTGGGGGTACCTAGTTTTTTGGCACGGTGTGCCAGTAGGCCAAGATGGCCGCCGCAGTCGCCAGTGTCCAGTGTATGCCATCCTTCTCCGTGGCGAAGCCCGCAGGGAGAGCGGGGAGGTGGCCTGGACAGGACCTAATAAAACTGTTAGGGTGCCGCAGCATGGCCTGCTCCCGGTGGCTGAGGAGCGGCTCGAAGTTGACCTCCGGCACATGAATCTAAGCATCCGGGAAGCGGGCGGAGGCGACCTGCAGGGCGGCCTTGTGTCGCCTTTTCCCTCTGGCACCTGCGGTTGAGGCCGAACGACAAGATCAGCCTCTCCACTGGGCTCCGGATGGTGGCTTGTTGGGAGTAGAGATGTGCCGCGTGGGACGGCGGCACACCGCAGGTCTCTCCGGCCACCGGGGCTCCGCCCTCTTTGGGCCCAGGACTGCACGCCTCGTCCGCACCCCCTCAGACAGGTCCGGCGAGGCAGAAGCGGTTGCGGCGGCCGTCGCAGCAGCAGTGGCGTCGGGAGAGGGAGGTTCCCGTGGCGGCTGTCCAGGAGGCAGCTCTTCCCCCTTGTAAAACACGTCCAACTCCTCGTTGGACAGGTCCAACAAGGGCGACAAGGTGAACGGCGGACGCGGGGTTGTATGGGTGACCGGGGTTGCGGCTGGGGCCTCCAAAGAGACCAGCTGGTCCACGGCGGGACCAGGAGTGGCGGAGCGGCGAGCGTCACCCTCGTCCTCTGAGGTAAATCCTTCAAAGTCTGAAATGTGAGGCTCAAACAAGTCATTACTGTGATCTTGCTCACCTGTAGAGTCCTCACATTCCTGAAGGTGGTGGTGTTTCTGTTTCCGCTTCCTGGGGGGTTCCCCGGTGGGCTCCCCGGTGGGCTCCCCGGTGGGCTCCGTCGGGAGCAGGCGAGGTCCCCGGACGCCTTGTCGCCAGACTCCCCAGCAAACAGCGACCAGCTGGTGGGCACCGGGTACATCATGATCCCCACCTACTGCAAGGTCCTGTCCCAACAGTCCACGTCGGGAACAGGACGGGCAGCTCCCAGATCAGGAGCGGCATGAGGGCTGGACCTGGAGGGCTCGGCGCACCGTCTCGTCCTGGAGGCGGCGTCCAAGGTTATTCCAAGCCCATTTTGTTGCCACAACAAAGGGCGCTTCCCAGTCGCCCGGCCCGGACTCCAACAACAGATCCAGGTCCCGGGCCAGGCAGGCCGTATGGTCCCTCAGGATCAGTAATGTGGTCCGCCCCCCGCGTTGGGAAGCGCAGGTTCCTCACCAGGCACCCGGAGCGGTGCAGGTTCAAGGCGCTGAGGTGGTCCACGGCACGGTGCAGGCTCCTGGCGCGTGCAGGTTGATGGCGTGGTGCAGGTTCATAGCACAGTGCAGGCCCCGGGCGGGTCCGTCTACGCCCGGGGCCTGCACCGTGCCAGGCTCCTGTCTCAGACCGAGCCCAACTTACTTGGGGCCTCCAGTCTAGCCGTTGTGGCCGAGATTGCCGCTGGGCCGTTGGCGGCCGGCGTCGTCGGGGGTCCGTGGGAGGCTCAGGACGGCGACTCCAGTCCTCGCGTGCCACATTGGCATAGGAGGCAGTACGCCAACTTGGGTCCCGCTCCATGAAACCCAGTGGTGGGGCATTAACAAATTCTCGGCGGTGTGGGGGCGGCGCGCGGGCCCGCGGCCTGCGCAGAACCCTCCTCCACCCTGGGTCCTCTTGATCCTCAACATAAAAAAATCAGCATAATTTTGCCAGTTGCGGACCGGAAGGGTAAAAATATAATAATAAAACTAAAAAACTTATCTAAAAATAAAAAACTACGTCCTTGGGCAGACGAACAAGAACTACAAGGAACTAAAAACTATCACGTCCGTGAAGCAGAAACGAGACGAAGCAAAAAATCAGTTCGATAGAAGTTTAATATTTAAAGGTTAGTTTAAAAAACCAACTTACACAACGTTTCGGAGTATTTTTATTCTTCTTTAGGTGTTGATCCAGCGTATGCGTCTGGTCCGCTGAAAGGCAGATCAGATCAGCCGTGTTTAGTACACCGAATGTAGGAAGTCAGCGTATGACATACAAGTGATACCTCACATGCCACTGGCAGCATTTAGGCTAAGATAAACACTTTGGCAAATTTTAACAAACTGAAAAGAGTAAGTCCATGTTACTCAACATGCTCGTGACTCTCCACATGTCACTTACTTTAGCATTGATGCTAAATTATGCAAAAACCTATCTTTCATTTTTCTTTTGAAATTTTGTCTTTTCTATCTTTTTCTAACATGCCAAAATGGTCAATTTAGTAACAGTATCACATTAAATTA
Organism: Brachyrhaphis roseni; assembly: GCA_903066815.1. NCBI lineage: Eukaryota > Metazoa > Chordata > Actinopteri > Cyprinodontiformes > Poeciliidae > Brachyrhaphis > Brachyrhaphis roseni. The sequence goes on from CAEFZY010023214.1 coordinate 60,515, forward strand.
ACTCAAAATACCCTTCTTTTTGGTAAAAAATACCTGTCTGAGAATGTTTTGTCAACTTTGTTACCATATGGTTTTGTCCCTGTAAATCTGTGAAATTGCCTCCTACTGCTATATAAACTGCATAAACTTATGTCACTTCCTTTTACTGATAAGGTCTCGAACACACAGAGGTATATGTGCCACATTTCTGTGAAAATATTTGAATCTAAAAATCACAATCACCAGGGGTGATTTTTTTCAACGTCAATCTTGTTACCGAAGTATCATGAGATAAATACAACAGAGTTTTGATCAGAGACAAGTTTAGTTAATGGTTTTTAAACTGTTATCTCATTGGTGCCATATATTTTCAGCATTTGTACTCACAAGTGGAGTTTTTAACAAATATGTTTGAAATTGTCAATTCTGTTACCATCAACTCGGTTACAAAGTAGGGTAACCGATTTGACATTGTGCAACAACCTATTAATTAACAAACAAAATTGAAAGAATGAATAAAAGAATATTAATTCTAAAATTACAATATGTATGTTTAACACAACCAATATTTTTACTTAAATAGTCTTAGCTGCTAAGAAACAAATAAGGTGTTAAGGTTGACCAAATGCCAATCCACATAAAATGCTGTGTTCCTTTTGTAACTGTAACTCGAAAATTTTGACTTCAGAGTTGGAAAGATTAACTAAAGCACTCCCCCGAACTCAAAGTGTCCACCCAGAAACTGAGAACTTTTCAAACATCGACTTTAAGATCCAATATGGCAGTGCCTCAAATCAATGACAATAAGTTTGAATAAAAACATGCTTATTTTACAATGTACGTTTATAAGGGAGCATCTAAAATCAATGTTACACTTAGCATCTGCAACTGTAAATGTAACACATTAAAAGTGGTGTGTACTGATAGAAAAAGCTGCATAAAATGTTGACTGTAAGAGGTAGTACGAACAATGGCTAATTAGGCCTTGACTTGTTGAAATTTCTCTGAATATGTTAACTGTAACGTTATTAGCTCGGTGTGATGTCATTCTTATTGCAACAAAGAGCTACGGTCAAAATAGCTTAGGAAATGTATTTTCTGTTTACTGAGAAGTAATGTGCAGTATCATGGTAATTTAAAGCTGTTCAATGCTCTTCAGTAATAAATTGTTATGGTCCTGTCAATTCAACTCTGTTTATGACATAATTTCACAAGAAAAAAAGAAAACTGTTGTCTTGTCAGGATCTGTGTTTTTCTGTGTTTATTTTCGAGTTTTCTGTGTATTTATTTCGAGTTCTGTGTCTCTGTGCTCTCCGTGTTGTCCTGTCCTCCCCTTGATTGTCCCCAGGTGTGTCTTGTTCCCTTGATTGCCTCCCTGTGTATTTAGTCCCACCTGTGTCTTTTGTTCCTCATCGGGTCCTTGTCTATGTTCGCCAGTCTGTTGCCTTCTCCACTCGTTTGCCATGCGCTACCTGTGTAAAGCCTCTGTGTTTCTGCTTTGCAGTGCTGCCACGGTTGTGGTTTATCCTGGTCAATCATCATTAAATATCTCATTTTACTGCTAACCTGGGTCTCCTAGCGTCTGCCTCACCACCGCCTCAACACCACTTCATGACATGTCTAGAGCACCAGGCACATTGTTGGTTGACTTCTGCTATAATCTAGTATTATCGACACATTTTATTCCTTACAGAATGATGGTTTTCAATGGGTTTTAATAAAAAATGTTTGCCGCTATGCGGACAACTCTGTGAAAAGTTGAGTATGTTTACATTTCTTCAGACATTTTCTGGTTCCTATCTATCAGGACTGCAGAGACGAAGCGTCGGCGATGGTATCCATTCCCGCCGTCCCTGACAGATGAGCCATGTTTTCGAGTGTCCTCTGGGCAGTCCACTTAACTCCCTGAAAAGAGGCCTTTACTCTCCACTTTCTCTTTGTTTGGACTCTTATCAGACCTGTCAGTCTTGGCTCTTTATCTTCACAGGGCTCATCTACTGGCTGTTTGACGTTGGCTTAATTATATCAAAGGCCCTTATCTTTAGGCCGGAGGGCACATCCTTTCTCTCAGTCAGGTAAATGGTTGTAGCTTCGAGAAAAGTGCCATGAATTGGGGTCAATAGAAGTAGTTTGATGAACAACTTTACGTCATGTAATTGTTTCTTTGCCTATATGAATAAATCAGCGTGATGGGTTTTTGTTTATGTTTATAATGGTAATTTGCACTGTGTTGTGTTGGAAACCTGAGCTAATTACTAAATTCTTCCCCATCAGCCACAAGTGGTCCAGGTTGGATAAACTCCCATTTTAAGTTATTTAACACCTTTATGGTGGTATTCACTTAAAGCTCTATGCAGGAATTTCATGCAGCTTGAAGTGATGGTGAGTATTTACAAGGGAGGGTGCTGCTGTCTTTCACATGGACGTCTGTGTACCACGCCCCGCAGGCGTTACAAACGACTCTCTGGACATGTCCCAGATTTCATGAGGACATACTCCTGTCTTCTCATCCTTCTGCTCCATGACATGGTTTGACACAATGTAGGAGAGAGCAACAGAAAGAGAGGGAGAGAGAGAGAGAGAAAAAACAATGTCAAAGAGGTGAATTAAGTCATCCAGTTTGCTTTGGTTGGCATCAACAAAATAAACACAAAAGCTCTTTAGGAGTGCTGAAGAAAATTGATGCCAGAGTAAATATTCTGTCATGCATTAATCATCTAAATGTCTTCTTTCCCCCCATGATGTCACTTAAATTAAGTTAGCTATAAAATTCAATATGTATTATAGCTAACAAATGGTGATTAGGCTCATGAATAACCCTGTTGTTCATTTATCATGTGCACGTGTGCAACCGTGTCTTTGAGAAATTTACATTGTGCCATTTTTCCCCTAGTACTCCCTGCTTGGGTTTGCATGTCTGAGAATATTCAGATGTTAATTTTTTATTTTTTTTTGCCTTCATAATTATCCGGATCCACTTCTGCATATGAATCGTAAGTATTGCATGCAAGGTCATGCACATGTGAGCTTTCTGGAAAACTAATCACGAAGAATTAATGCAGCATAGCTGCTTGGAGCAACAAAGAGCTACTCATAGGTTAAGTACAGATGCTACATTCACAAATAGGATTTTCCATTGTGTAGTTACAAACCTTTAACTTTATTTAGAATAGAAAGGGCAGCGCCAATTACCAGCAAGCTTCAGGCACAATTTTCTGCTCAAAGGATTAACCACAGTTTATGCTTTTATTTCTCTGGCAAGGTGACCGCAAAAGGAAGGAACGTTTCTAAAAGGCAAGGTTGCAAATAAAATGACTCTTTACTTGGACTGCAACCATCGGTGTTATTATTGCGTGTTATTTTATTTACTCTAAGCACGCAAAAGTCTTTTTGGGTTCTGGGTCATGCAGATTTCAAATATAATACCGCCATGGCCACATGAAGACAGTCATGATTTAAGCATTATGGACACGCTTGACTTGATACTTTCCACCGCGGTCCTCAGAAACGGACAGCAATTGCCTCGACCAATGAAAGGGGATCCTCTTTGTAATTAAAGCCAGTAGAAAATTGGATCATTTTTTGCCTGGACAGCTTTCACATTCCAGCCTAATGTGCCACTCGAAGCTTTTGAAGTTGCTGTCCTGGCAGTCCTAAATTATACCTTTCATCAGCCAATCATAAGAAAATGGCAACCCGACAGGCCCAATCACAACTTACTTTCTAGTTGGAGTCCATGTAATCAAGAGCGAGTGCAAGTTCCCTCTAGCAAAAGCAACTATGAATGCCTGGCTTGCAGTTCTTTATTATAACCCATAAAATAGTTTTCCTTTAAAATCAAAATGAAACTTTTCCCTCATCGACCAAGAGTTTCAATATATGTAATTATCTCTTGCCTTTATTTGGTTCAAATAATTACCTTTTCAGTGAACCATGTGTAAAGCTGCCTGTTCAAATCGGAATCTCATGTCTCGCTTGATGTAAGCTGTCTTTTGAGCGGGAGAATGAAACCGGTCCCAGGAGAACATTTTCCTTATACTGTATGTGTGTCGGTGTTCTGAGTTTTGGAGGTTTTGCTGTGGCAACTACAAAACAGAGATGAATGAAGCTAAATCCAGGAAGAAAACCTGCAGAAGATCAAGTAAATGGAACCAAGAAGGTTTCTTTGTGTGCAGCAGTTTCAATTTTCAAATCCTGCATGTGCCAACGTCTGGTGTTGACACAATTGCAAATCTTACCAGACATGGTTCTACACCTATAAGCTGAGAGGCTGGGTGAGAAACCAACAGACCCATGGTAACTTTGTAGGAGCTGCAGAGATCCACTGCTCAGGTTGGAACATTTTGTTGACAGGACGACTAGTCATTCACACCACAAATCTGAGCTTTAGCAAAAAGTTTCAAGAAGAAAGGCATTGTTGCAACAGGCCATGTCAGGGACAGGACAAACATTTGGAAGAAGGCGCTATGGTCAGCTGAGAACTAATTTGAAACTTTGTAGGTTTAGGAAGGATTTAACTGCATGTCGTTCTTGTGAAACATGGTGATGGCAGCCTTATACTAGGTGGCTGCTTTCAATCAGCATTTGCAGGGATGCTGGTTAAGACTAATGGGAGAGCAGAGGGAGGTAAGTAGGATGCAATCTTTCACAAAGATTTCAAAATCTTTGTGAAAAGGTTCCCTCTCCAGCTGGCCAACAATGCAATCATAGCTACAATGGTTTAGCTCAAAACCTATTTGTGTGTTACAATGGCCAAGTTAAAGTCCAGAGCTAAACAAAACAGAATTTAAATCTGAAATATGTCTTGAAAATGTATGTTGACAGACATATCTGCCAATCTGAGAAAGACTGACCGTTTGTCACAATTCTAGGATTTTTGGCTTTTGGTTTTAAACCATTTTGGCACTTTGATTATTTCCCTGTTCATTCATTTCTGCTCTGATCTTACCTATCCAGTTCATCCTTTGGTATTTAGTTTGCTATTTGTACTTATAAATTTATTCTTTGCACATTTTTAAGCTGTTGATTAATGCAGCCTCCCTCAGCCTGCCTGTGTGCTCCCTACTCCTCACACCTGAAACCGATGCAATCCGCCGCCTGCTTCTCATCTGGCAATCAAGTTACCAGTATTTCAGCCTCACCTTCAGTCACTCTCTGCTGGATCTTTCTATTGTCTTCTTGTTATTGCATACGACTCTACCATAATCTGGTCTCCTCTTTTACTTTGCAAGTTTTTACCTAGTAAAACGTTCAAGTTCTGTAGAACTCTGCATTTGGGGCCTTATATAAACAAAATATGACTCTTTCTCTTCACGCGGGTAGATACGGACCACAAAAGTCTTGCTGCTGTAATTGCAGAGAAAAATAGTTCTATAAAACATTGAGTCAGGTGCATATCCCACTGTCCAAATTTCAATTTGTAAACAAACAAATAAGAAATCATATGTCCTTTCCCTTTCACTTCACAATTATTCTCTGTATTGTAAAAAAGTGCAAAATAGTGCATTAAATCAGCCTGGTGTATTACTTGCAATAAATCATGTTAGTTTTTTTTTAATCACTGTTAGACAGTCAAGTGTCTAACACATTCCCTGTGTCAAATATAAATATTAATAGATGTATTTGCACAATAGGGCAGCTTAGCAGGCTGAATTAAAAAAAAAAAGGCAGCAAAGGTAAAACGTTGAAATTTTTTCAATCACCTGAAAGTCAGTGAGCCAGCTATTGTTTGGTGGACGTTTGCTTTTTATTTGCATGAACTTAAACAATGTCAGTTGTACCTTATGCATCATAAGGTACAACTACTGTACAGCCAAATATTTTTACCCCAGCACAAACAGGCCTCCTCAGAGAAACTGAAATGAAAACAATTTGTGTTTCAGCGGTTTCTGCCATTCTCAGCCCCAGCGTTTGGCTGAGGCCGGGATTTTATGTATTTATAAATAGGCAAAAAAAATAAAAAATAGGTTCAAGGGAAAAGCTAACGGATGACTGAAACCATATGGTAAAGATGTGGTCTAACGTTGGGACCATGCAGCATAACGTCCCACCCCCCAAATCCCATTCTGTCTCCTGTCACTGCCCTTCCAGTAAGACTGCAACTCGAGAAGGTCAGCCGGTGGCTGTAGCCAAGAACAAAGTGATTGTGATTTTCAGAAAGTACATGCAGGATCTGAGGAGGAAATGGTTTTGCCGCCAAACACTCAATTACCTGTAATTACAATAATTCAACCCTGGGGGGGACGGTTTATTCCATTTTATTATGAGGTTTGCCCTTTCATGTCTCATTGAGAAGAGGAGGAGTGACAGGGACCATGTGAAACAGATATGCTGTCCCTCTCACGATGGCTTTTATTCTTCCTTAGTATATTCTGCAGCGGTTAAACCCATAAGTAATTTTTTTTTTTCTCAAAGTGATCTTGAAATAAAAGCAAGCTTTTCATAAAACTACAGGTCAATTGTCTCATGGCAACGAGGAAAACCTCAGAAAGCTGAGAGTCTAAAACATTTTCAATAATTGGAATATTACTGCTCGGAGGTCCAGGGGAATCGGGGGAGTATTTGAAGGATTCACAAAGGATACAGAAGATTTAAGATGGTAGGACTTTACACAATCTAGAGACCTACATCTCCCATGAGGATAGTAACAGTCTGTAACAGACGCTCTCTATCAGGCCTTGATGATTAGCATCAAGACATTTTTAGAGAAGACTTGAAATCTTTACACTGGTGCACTTTGTCTATGAAAAGCAGAGCAACAGGTATAAGAAATATGCTTTTTGGACATCTGATCTATGGAAAGTGGTGAATGAGGATAATCAGGGTATAATTTTTTTTTTTTTTACTTTTGAATCCTGAAAAGTGAGCTTTACTGATAACTTTTTAAAAAAATTTTTTTTTAGCTTTTTTAAAATTACTGTATAATCATCTGTTTTGTGTCACTAACAAATTATTCAAATGGAGCTATATTTTCTTAATCATTCCAGATGCAAAATGTCCTTTTTAAAGGCAAATTCAGCAGCTTGAAGTTTACCTTCTATTGCAAAAACACACTCAGCTACCACCTCACTCACCATCAGTGGCGGGCCGCACTACCACACCCCAGCTGGAACACTGAGAACTCTGTCACTGACAGTCAATCTTCATTTTTGGAGACTTCTCTCTCTAAAATGCAGGTCCCTTGACAAGACTGAATCACGGGCATAGGCAGGGAGGAGGCTTTGAAATGCAGAACTTCCTTGAACCAGAAAATAATCAAGGGGACTTAGGCATGGCACTGTGGCCGGAAATTTGCTGTGAATTCATTTGAGAGCTCAGCTCTCTGGCTTTTGCATTAATTTTGACTCCACTCCGACTTAGTCTCTTTCTCGGTTTCTATGTTGCACACTCAGTTAAGCTCAAAAGTCCGAGCTGTTCCTTTGGCAAAAAAAATGGACTGAAACCAACCTTTGGTTCATTTATAAAATAAATACACAGAAACATAAATGCGGTGGTGCACACACCTCTGGTAAAATGCTGTTCAAGAAACTTGTTCATTTAAAAACATACACATGCTTTGCAGAGCGGTAACATTAAACCAAAAGATCTCGTGGTACAAAGGTGTCAGTCAGAAGTAGAGTACAAAAAGAAATTCTCTGCATTGTGTATAAACCAAGACACATTAAATATATAAAACATTGAGAAAATGTGACAAAAGCACATAACAAAAACTGGACATATTTCCACATCTGAAACCTTTTCTTGCAAATCAAACATCCAGGCATGAACAAACAAAATATCTTTTACCAAGTTGCTAGTTTAAGTGTGTACATACTACAATCCCTACAAAAAGTATTCACAACCTTTGAATGTTTTAGTTTTTTTTTAAATTGCTTTTACAAATCAATCAATACTATGAGTACCAATTGACTGCGTCTCTGTTGAATTAGGTCATTCGCTTTTAGAGGGGTGAAGACTTGTGCTCTTATTTTATGTCAAATATTATATTTAATAGTTTTGTAGAAATCAGTTTTTACATTAAAGGGTTTTTGTTTTTGAAGATTTATTTATTTTTTGGTCAAAAAAGTCAAATTTTGTTGATCTTGATTGATTTGTAAAAGTAATACCAAGCTATCATCCAAGGGGGGAATCCGTGTTTTTTTTTTTTTTTGTTTGTTTTCATGCACTTTTGCATCCAAGCAATAGCACCGTTTAGTTCTTGCTATTTTTGATTTGTTTATTTTTTTCGGCTGAGTTTGGAACTGGGTGTTGAGATGATCCATCACGGTCTCATTTTTTCCGTCAATAAAACTTGGCATTTTAGCAAAGGCGTGTGCGCCCTTCAGAGTTCATGTATCTCTCGAACAAGCTTGCCTTTGTTCTTCACATCTCACAGAGATGGTCCAATACATTCTGCTTATCCCACAAAAAGCCCAATTTTTTTTCACCATTTCCACTTTCCTTGTTCATCCTCATCTTATTTCAGCATGGAATAAATAAATAAATAAATAAACTGTGGTTGACACTGAAGGTTAAGTCTTCCCACAATTTGTCTTGATTACTAGGACGACAAGTATCTGTGATTAGGCACAATCATGCCACTCCACACACCAAACTACTGCTGGCCGGTGAAGCGACACAACAAATTGTGGATGATCCTAAAACTGTTTTCGTAGTTTGCCTCTGTGGTGATTAATATGCTTTGTGAATATTATAATTGCCCCCGAGGATACTGATAAAAGTGGGTCGTGACCTCATTCAGCATGTGGAAATACACTCTAGCCCTGACTAAACAGGGCTGAACCACTTGTCAGAGTCTGACATTTCATTACAATCCTAATGTTCTCATCAGGCCTCAGAACGGTAACCAACCATGAACTCTTCAATCTGCTGTTTCCATTCCTGTGTTCGGTCTTTCCCCCTTTCTCCTCCTCTGATCCCAGCTCTCCCTCAGCAGCGTATTGCCTTCCAGCCAATTAGCAAAGCCAAACAGAGCAACAATCCCTCTCTTGGCTTAATGCACTAAGTCTCCTCAGCAGTAAATACCAACCGATTCTTCAAAGTATTGTCATTCAGCGGGGCCCTGCTGGCTCTGGTCTTTGTCAGAAAAAGAGGCTCCCGTCTTTGAAATGGCAGGCTTTACGAAAACCACGGCATGTTTCAGACGGAGACAAAAGGCTGGAAGTCCTATCGCGACGGCTGATGAGGCCTGATAAAGGCAGATTACAGTTAGCCTGGGTTGTTTCATCTGTGGTGTTTTATTGCGTATCAAGGACAGGTCGTGTGACAGGCAGCTTAAAATGTCTGATCTCACTGATGTGAATTTCTAGAGACAGTCGAGACCACTGTAATTGTTAATGTTTAGGAACCGATACAGGTTTGATGTGAAAATGGATTCAGTCCCATCTGGGAATGTTAGAGGAAAGCCCATCATTAATCTGTACTGTCGACCTCAAAGTCAGTGGGATGTGATTTTCATCACCTGCTCCCTAGGGGCCGCTATGGGTCTCTGCAGAGACGCAATTTTTGTGTCTGCTTTGTCTGTACGTGCTGACAAGGACCATAAACGTGGAAGTTAAACAGACAGGAGATGGGGCGGAAAAAAAACAAAACAGGGGTCAGATGATGATGAGTAGAAGAAGAAAAGAAGCAATAACAAAGTTTATTTTAAATAAATACTATGTGGCTGGAGATCTGTTTTTTTCTTCTCCTCTGAGCAGGCAGAAGAAAGAAGTTTTTAAGTATTTAATGTGAGGAAGTAATATAAAATATTCAGAATTAAATTCACAACTAAGAACTGTAAAGTAAGAAAAATAACGTTTACTTTTTACCAGATTTTTCCCAGAGATTTTTTTTTTTCTTTTTCCGGTTCTCAATTTTTTCTTTTGACCAGCTGGAATTTACCCCATTGAATTTTTTCTGTTTTAAACAAATCACACTCCTGAACAGTGAACTAACTTAACCTGCATGAGGCAGCGCTGAAAAGGACACAACTTCACCATAATGACAAAGGAAGATAATCAAACCAAACAGCATGACAAAAGAAGCATGTAGTTAAAGGAGAAAAGCTTTGTGAGCCTGTCCTTTGTGTCCCCCTCCGCGGTGTCATGTGAAAGTCTGCTGGAGGCAGCTGAAAAAATCCCAAGCATGTAGCTGGTATGGGAAGACCCTGACCGACGCCAGACCGAGCGTCGGTGCCACTGTCAGCCGGTCCGTCACAAAAACAGGGTAGCGCAGAAGGAGGGGAACAAAAGTAGGACAGGACATTATAAAAAGGATGAGAGAAAGGGAAGTCCGAGGAGAAGGGGGAAGACTTAAAGCGGAGCAGCAAGTCAGGTGCCTGAAGGTGGAGATGGAAGGGCAGAGAGTAGGGGGACGGATGAAGCAGGACCCCTGCTGAGTGTCCGTCTCAGACTCCTGTCTCCCACTCCTCTAAAGCCACAGAGCTCATCACATCTTTCTCTCCTTCATCCTTTCCAAAAAAAAAAAAAACCCAAGGTGAATACATTCCTTGCGGACCGACTCACTTGTTGAAGGCAGTCCTCCCCCTCTATCCGCCTCTCAGCCTTCATTTTGGGGCCATTTTCACTTCAAAGCCTCTCCATTATCTGTCGTCTCTGAGGGCAATTAGGAACGGGCCGACTTTGAACGGCAGGCACGGCCACTGCATTAAACTACTCATCCCCTGTCATGGGGGCTTTTGTTGGTGCTGCCCACATTGATGGAGAGGATACTGGGGCCCCGGGAACCCCTTCCGCCCCCAACCCTGCACCCCCTTCCCTGCTTTTTGACTGGTAAACTGTGGAGTAAAATGGTGTGTAATTAAGTGGCAGTGAAAGCAGGTTCTGTTTAGGTGTGTGACCGGCTTGGTGGAATAGAAACGGGCTTGAGTTGGCACTTTGGAGATGAGAGGGGGTCGCAGAGGGTCACAGGCCTTCATGGGATGTTGGCGATGGCAGTCCAGAGATGAATCTCAGCAGGACCGTGGCAAAGCTATGAAGTGGAGGGAGTATTTGTTTGTTTGATGGTGACACAATTCAAGTCAAAAGGATGAGATAGGTAAAAATGTTGGTACAGATGTAGAAAGTCTTTATAAAGCATAAAGCTGAAATGGTGAATTAACCTAACAGCCATGCTTTTGGACTGTGGTGGGAAGCCGGAGTATCTGGAGAGAACCTACCATGCACAGGGAGAACATGCAAACTCCATGCAGAAAGACGCCAGGCTGGGAATCGAACCCAGGACCTTCTTGCTGCAAGGCAACAGTGCTACCAACTGTTTTATAAATGTATTGAATATGATTTAAAATAATTACTAAGGTAATTATTTAATTATAGGTAAAAAACATGGCAGAGTAATTCTAAATATTTTTTTATAAATGCTGAAGGCTCTGGTTCACTGGGACTGTGCCAGCTGGAAGCCTTTGGACTCGTGGAGGGCTAAGGGACCTTTTCGCGGGAATCGATGCAGGCACAGAGAGGCGACTCGGGATCGACGGAGGCACAGAGAGGTATGACACTATTGGCCTTCATTTAGTGAAATACCGTGTTAAGATTTTACCAGCACCAGAAAAAAGCCTTGTAATAAAACTGCCCCTCTTTTTCTGGTGCTTTCCCAGCTGACTTACAAGACACAACATGATTATGTCGTCGACTACCTGATGCTCCATGAAAGCCAGAGTCCATCCAGCTTTAGTTAGGTCACGGAAAACCTTTTTGATCAGACTTGGAAACCATTTCTGCTGGATTTCGATTGACTGTCCCTCAATGTCAGCGCAGATTTTGTTGACAATGCGTTCCTGTGCCTCTTTCAGGTACTCAAGACAGCAACATGTCTTGGACTCCCTGATGCCTTGACACATCAACGACTTCACAAAAAGTCGTATTGTGTATTTTCTCTGTTCCTCATAGGACTTTCTCAGTTCTTCTATTTTACGTCTCATCTTTATCAGTTCTTGAACAATACTGATAACAGATTCCACCAAAGAACTGAGCCCTAAACCCAGCTTGAGAAACTCTGTGGGGTCTTCCTCATCCATAGGAGACGTGGCCACCGATATAACATGCTTTAGCAAGAGCATGATAAATACCCGAGTACACTCTGCCTGAATGATCCCCATAGCCTGGAAAAAGGCCTGAGAAACCAGGTTTCCAAATATGACTTTTAAGTCGCCATATTTGTACTTCAGGTTCTCAAGTAAGTCCAAAATGAAATCAGAAAAAACCTCAGTCAGGTAGCAAACAGGTATTTGGTCCTCTCTCTGATGCTCTCATCCAGGTGTAAAACCATTTTAAATGTGAAGCAAATAGTTTAATATTTTCATATTAAACCTAAAAGGAAAAAACTCCAAATACTTTTTCAATAAAATGTAGAAAGTTATCTAGACACAACTCTATGTTATGTCTAGATAACATAAAGAAACCATATGCAGAATGAAGTCTAAATATTGAAGCAAAAAATTCAAAATGTAGTTTTTTAAAAATAGGTTGAAATGATATGACTGTACACCAAGTGAAGAGCTGCTGTAGTGACATCTTGTGTGAATGAACAGCATTTATCTTCTTTAAGGCTGCATTTCTCTTTATTTTCAACATTTTGATTTCAATCCTGAAATATTCCTTTGACATTTTTGACTGTACGTTTTCTTTCCTCAACATTTTGACTCTAATGTCGGAATAAATTTCCTTCTCTTCATCTTTATGCTCCAATTAGATCATCAAATGAAAAAAAAATTCCTTTCTACATTTTCTTTGATTTACCCCGACAGTCTTTCACAGCAGAAACAAGAAAACCAAAGTTGCACCTTTACGCCACTACTTGAGAATTCACAAGTTTGTCTAAACCAAAGCTGTTGTCCAGGTTTTAAAATCCCACATTTATCATTTTCTCCATTTCCCATTGAAGCTGTCGTCAAATTATTGTCTTGTTTTATCCTCTTTAGTGTCCTACAACAACTTTTACTACTCCAGACTGTATAAAGTAACTTGTAACAGGCCCCCATAGCATGTGTGTTGAGTGTTATATGACTTTTTTAAGGATAGTGGTTTTGTTTTGCTGCTGGTGAAGTAATGAAAAGAGCCAATGGAAAAGCACAAAGTGAAGACAGCTGGAGCTTTTGGTCCGTGAGTGAAAATTTACACAATTCACAAAATGTTTTTTTTTTTTTTAATTCCTAAGTTTCTTTAAATTGTTGTCTTTAGACAAACAGCTTTGCTTTATATGTATCTCAAAAGACATTAAAAGAGTTGGTTTTATTTTGCCATAAAATCTACAAAGGACATACTTTCCCTCCGATATGCACCTTGAAAGAATGTGGCGGTTGCGGTGGAAGGAGGCTGATTTAGTCGTGCTTTGATGCTCTCTCTAGTTAGAGGCCTCCCGCTGAGCAGTGACATCCTGTCAGCGTGAAACCTCTTCTCATTCCACGGGTTAGACACTACATGACCACAAGATGTTTGTGTCAGAGAGAGGGAGACGCTGAAAGGACTGCTGATACTAACAGCTTAAATTAAGTTTCCACATTTTACTGACTCAATCAAAACTCTCTGACGAGCCACAAATTTCCACAAATTATATTTTGTATTGTGGAAAATTTGATGCGATGGCATTTATTTTCATATTAACTGTCTTCAAGATGTTCGTCAGAAGTTTGTGTATGCGTGGTTGCTTTTCCCTGTGGGTCTCTGGGTTGGCCTTGTGTTTACCGAGTTGCCTGCTCTTGTTCAACGTTAGCTGGAAGAGATTTCATGTGACCCTTAAACTGTTTCCCTTTCCGTCCTATTGCGAACAAAATCTTCCACACGTTTTCTCAGGGTGAGGTGTTATGTTGGAGAATATTAGTGGACAAGCAGCATCGTAAAGAGCAAGGAACAAAGCAGACAAGTCAAGGGAAAAGTTCAGTGCTGAGTTAGGTTATAAAACAATGTCCCAAGTAGATGTTTTGTGGTATATTTTGGGATATATAACAGTAACAGTGATAATAAAAAGCAATTCAAGATGAACTGAAATCAGTTTTGGCAACAGGTAGTACATCTGTGATTGAACTGCAATTGCATTCAAATGGGGCCCTTGTGAGCTCACATATGGTGTTAGATGGTCCTGGGTTCAAAACTTACCTGAGGTCCTTCTGCATGGAGTTCACCTGTTCTGTCTGTGCATGCATGGGTTCTTTCCGGATACTCCGTGTTTCTCACACAGTTGTTTTTGTGTATTTTTTGCTTTTTCTTGTGTGTGTGCATGGTTGTTTCCCATGCACACACACATGGTGCATGGGTGTCGCCTGATGATGAACTGGCAACCTGTCAAGGGTGTACCTTCCTCTTTCCCAATGTCGACAAGAGATCCTCATGAGTGATCCCACAACGATAAGCAGATTTAGGCTGTAGATTGATGTTTTGCTGATCTTGGAACCAAGAGTGGAAAATTTTTAAAATTTACTATCCCTGTAATACTGTTGGTTTATGGGGCTTATACACATAATACAGCAGAGTTTGTGCTTCTCAAAGTAAATCAACAGTCTTCTGACACTTGGAAACAAATTTAGATTTCAGAACATTTTTCATTGGAAACAGGGTAGAGAATTGTCCACCTAAACTTGACTGGGCAGAAAGAACATTAATCGGAGAATTGTCCAGGAGGCCCATATTAACTGGTGGAGCAGGAGAGAGGCATACCCTGAACATACAAGTGTCAGGATGGCAGGATTGCCATCAACATACAATTAAAGTATTGTTGAATACTTTTCCTGAGAATAAATTCTAGTTAAAGACTAAAAGGTTGCTGGTGGTAAATTATGATGATTTTTGGACCAATCCTGTGTGGAAACCTCTTAGATGGTGAGGGAAGCTTAAGACTTTTGACTGGGATTATCCTGCTAGGTCATCCCCACAACTTCACAAACCAAACACATCCCTGACCTGTAGATATAATAAATTATTTAAACAGAATGCCTACGGTTGGTGTAAAATATGAAAAAGCAATATATTCATCTAAAAAAGCTCCCATCCAAAACTCTCATAATTCTTCTTCTTTTTTTTACTTATCTGTCTGGAAATGATGACAAAGCCATCTTTACAACTTTGCAGCCATGTTGGATGCTAAACTCCTTTGTTGTATGAATACACTATTAATTAACATTTTAATAAAATCTTATTTAACAAGAAAGCTAATACTTGTTGTAATTTTTATTACAAAAGATATTAAATATTGAACATGAATTTTTTTTAAACCTGAAGCAATTTTATTGCTTTTTTCCATTACTTTTACATTAAGAAATCTGGTTTTCATGTTAGAAAAAAAATCATCTGGCAGTCAGAAAGGCAAACCTCCAGTGTTTTTTTTCTTAAATCTCTTCATTGTTTCTTTATGTTTAGACATACATACATAAAAAGTTCAGATTTTGCAATGTAAGATGCAAGATCAATAGTAAAATGGCAGCTTAACATTGAGATGCAGATGATTTTTAAATTTTAGTTTGCTGTCATATTTTGGTGCTGTTTGGAAATGCAGCACTTCACCCTGACAGGTGGTTGTGCAATAAAAGAAGTCTGGGTCACGAAAAGTGCAGCCATAAGAATAACTTTAACTTCAAATTTACTTCTTCAATCATTTAACTGAGTACCACACAGTATCCCCAGGGCTGGGTGGAATTTGTTGCAATTACTTCTGCAGGTAATTAGAAATCATTATCAGTGTAATAAAGTAATTTACACATGCCTCAAGGGCCCTCAATGCCCTGATCGAAATGTGGGCTGGTTGGAAAAAAACCAAAAAACAAAAACCCCAGATCTCGCAATGTTTTAATTGCACAATGCCTGTGGGTGGTTGAGGTTTCAAATAGCTCTGATTGATGCTGAAGTAACAAACAGGTAACGAAATCATTAAGAAAATAGAGCCAGGGGGTCAACGACAAAAAACTGTTAAAGGTTGCCAGAGATTCAAAATAAAGCCTGGCAGCTTATAAAAATGTTGAACATCAACAAGGAGGCTGTGTAACATTTAAAATGAGTTAGTATGTCAATCCCATTTACTTCGTTTCTGTTTCTTTTTTAAACATGAACCATTTACCATTTTACAAAGGAACAGTGTTGTTGTCTTCCTGACATGAAGGGGACAGATAAAATCCTCTTTTAGTGCAGACACTCCCCCTTGAAATGCCCTCATCTGTAAACACCAAACTGTGAAGTCCTAATGAGGAATGATCCCCACTCCTGCCCTGGTTTAAAAGGGAGAGTCAAGCAGCGTCATTGACCCCGGTTCTCGACTGCACGTTCCAAAGATTAAGCAAACACTGGTAATTGCCCCCGAGATCAGGTTCTGTTTTGACTGATGTCGCCCCCATGCCGCCCAGTCTGTATTTGATCTGCAGCAGGATGGCAGCAGTGCTCTTCATTCACTCTTCACGTCTCAGCTTCATGAGGAAAGAAGGCCAACAACCAAGAAATAAGAGAGTGAGGACTTCCTGTCATGCTATTGACACGTCAATTGCTTGCATGTTTCAGCAAGATGAGTCTTTGCTTCTTGCTGTGGCCGTCCTTTGACTGCCACTTACACCACACAGATCATTTATTATTTCTCCTCTTGAACTGTGTTCAGGTTTGTCGGTCACAATAGTGACTGTGACCAACCGTCTTCACTACTGAAATTGAGAGAAACAAAAGAAAATTGAGCGCAAAGCCGGGGAAAATGCAGCTGAAAATGTCAATGTTTCATTTAAAAAGTTCAAATTTGTGAAATTAATGCAACTCAATATGCACCCAAGACAAGGAAAGTCTTTATTTCAACTTCAAGTTCATACAGTAGATAATTATTTTGCAATTTAACAAGCGATTGGTAAGAAGTCAGCAGAAATGCTATGAGCGCTGTAGCTTGGAGATCTGAGGAGGTTTAACCTTCCTGCAAACTTAACAGATGGGATCATTTGGATCCATGAACTTTTTACCCTGTGCATAGTTCAGTCTGGTCCCAATGACCCAAAGTGCAATGTCATGAATTTTTTTTGTGTGGTTTTGGGAACTGACGGTCTGACAGGACAATCCTCCTGTCCGACCGTGACATCTGCTGCGCTCCTCCTGAACATCAAGAGATAAGACCACTCTGTCATAAGCCATAGTCTTACTGCAAAATCAGCTAGATGTGGTTATTTCTGCTCCAGTTCTGACTAGCATGGTTTTTCGGAGGCATTAGCACCTACAATATCTTACATTATGTAAGCTATATAGAGATAGTGTAGCGTAGCTTTTCTCGACATAATCAATCTATGCACAACAGTATTTCATCTGTCAAAATGATACTCAGAGGATAATTAGTGTCATGTCTCTTAAACTCTATGAGTCTGTACTTTCTTTAAGCTGACCATCATAACTAAACATACAGGAAAATGAGTAAATGTTTCTAAGGGACAGAGAACATGTAAAAAGTAAAGCCACTGCAAAAAAAAGTATCTTATCTGAGAAACTTCATGCTCACAAACTACAGCTGTCAAGATTAAACCTCAAACACATTTTCTGCAGATCCTGTAAAGAGGATTGTTAAGAGAAAAGTGCTCACTATATTGTTTTTTTCCATGTTACCACTAAGCAGCTACATATTCATTCAAAATCCCCCTAAAAATGACTTTTTGCTGAAAAACATCAGTCTATTATGTGATTAAAGAGAGATACTTACAGACAGTACCATTACAGATGTTATCGTCCATTTATGATAGTGACTTGCTGTTTTGTTGTGTGTAACTCAAACTGTTCTTGATTTCAAAAAAGTGCTATTTAACATTACTTACTTGCTTTGAAATCCAGGTGTTGTAATTTAGTGTTGTTCCCTGGTTTTAAAATTTACAAGTTTTGTTACAAAATCTGATGGATGACAAGTGGCCTTCAACGATTAGTCAAGTTATCACAAGGATTATTAAAAAGAGGAGGTGATAAACACACTAGGAGATCTTGCAGGCCAAACCCACACCATCTTGTTTAATCAAAGCCAAATATTCAATCACAGACACAAACAATGACATGCATTTCTAATTAATTGTAATTCCTTTTCAAGATCTCACCCTGTGGTGATGTTGGAGGTTTCAGTGGAAAAAAATACATTAAATTTCATGCTTCCATGGTGGATAACATGGTCATTAAAACAAGCAATTCCTCTGCGCTTTTACTGGTGCAAACAAATCACGTCCAGACGGCCAGAGAAAGCAACATTAATGAGTCACATGGGGCTGGTTACAAAAGCAAATTCCCCAATGTTGGAAAAGGAAAACGTAAAAGATCAACTATCAATGAACTTGTTTTATTGCTTTAAATATGATATAAAAATTCCAGGTATTTATTAGCGTGACTTGTGTTAATATGCATGGAGAAGCTATTTGAAGGCGAGTCAGAGAACCGGATTTCAAACCGCATTTTCAGTTTAAACTCATAATGATTTTTGGCCCCTTTTCAAGCAGATGTCAGCATCAACATGACATGCAGACAAATGATTGCACAGATGAGCCAGAAGCTCTTTGCAGTCAGTCATGACAACCTCTTGGAGTGTTACAGCTGACCCTGTCAACAGGCTCGGATCAAAACAGCCAGGAGCCCGGCAGTGTCGTGGCCGTGCCTGACCCGGGAAGATCAAACCCGAGGTGGGGTTAATGCCTGCCGGAACCGTCAGTCTGCTTTTCATTTTCTACCTGCTGAATCATCTCGCTGTGTTTTGTCGGTCTCTGGGGAATAACTTTTTTTTTTTTCTTCCTTTTTTTCAAGTAAATTTGACATGTCGATTACGGAGGATTTAGAGGTATTAGGGGAGTTCGCCCCCGCATGAGTCCACCCTGGGAGCAGCTGGGGGATTAAAGGAGACATTTTTTCCAAGGATGAAAATGTGCAAGAAAAAAAAATTGTCATTCCGTCTCTTCAAAAGCGCACATGGAAAACACAAGCTTGGTCTTAAAATCTCTTTCTAAGGCAGTTTGTGCATTTTATAGATTTAAACGATGCTGCCAGTACATTCAGTGATTTAGGTTTGTGGATCAATTAGTTTGTATTGCCAGATTGTCTTTATTGATTTGATAATTAAGCAGTTAGTGGTTAGCAATATGCTCTCTGACAGCCAAGGGGAGGCTTCAGACTCTAAATGAGGTATAATTGACAGCCTGTGGGCAAAGCTAATGCTAATAAAACTGCCTGACAACGCTGCAGGAATGTTGCCTCTATTAATGAAGCACTACCAGCCCCTCTTCTGTCTGGTGCCAAGGCACATGTGGAACCTCTAAAAGGGCTGCATTTCTGGTGGAGTGAATTACCCCCTCAAACCAGTCACACCAGGATATCAGGATGCAGCGCTGACTGAAGTTAAAAGATCCAACGCAGGACCTAATCCCCTGAAAGCATTACTGTATACATGCAAGCTCACGGGGATGACTCGAGAACAATTAGACCTGAATACACACACAGGAACTGAGTTTATGGGAAGAACGGCGATACAGTAAACACTGAGTTAAGGGAGAGACGGCTCAGAAAAGTTCATGATATGTGGGTCAACTGCTCTCAATCAAGTCTCCAACGAAGGCTGAGAAGATGCATTGCTTAGACGTGAGGTAAGTTGTGCTTTTGGGTAAAATAGCTCTTGCACAGCATCACTTTCCTTGTGTTTTACGTTAGATTAACTATTACAGGGAATTACAAAGGGATCTGGAGGCAGAGGAAGGTAGAGGACCACAGTTTAGTAGACACAACAAAGTGGCAGACGAGGAGAAACATGATGAGGAGGAGGAAGAAGGATGAGAGGGATCCTCCTGTAATTGGTGAAGCTACATGGGGGCCGATTCAGGCCCTGGGCTGATATTAAAGTGACCTGAGAGGCTCCAGACACAACAGGGCCTCTAAACAACTCTGGCTCCACTGTGGAATGAGCCGCCCACGCCAGCCCATTTCAGACTGGACCGCTCTGCAGGATGGGCCGCCAGTTTGGTTCACAACTGCTTGCAGCACAACCTCCCTCTTTAGCTATGGATGTATATATTATCATGTGCTATTTAAGATGTTTAAAGACGATTCTGCTCAAGGAGTTTGAATACGGCATGAAAACTTTTTTTTTTCTTTAATTACCTGGAGAAATAAAACGCGCTGCTTCAGTCATCATGAAACCATCAGTTGTGAATTGCTGTATCTCTTTAATGACAATCATTAAGTCAAATTCAAATTTAGCATAATGTCTGTTTTTTTCCGGATAGGGAGTCAAAACAGCTGCTGATTTAAAAAGACAGGGCAGCAAAGCAGTTTGGTTGCTGCCTGAACACAAAAGGTGTTATTGCTCCCTTGGGTCTTGGAAATGTGGTAACATTTCGATTGGATTTAAATCAAAATATCTTGTTTAGAAACTTTACTGAAGTGGAGGTGAACAGATACACTGGTTGAAAGTGCCTGCAAACACATTCAAGACTCTTGTAAATCATCTAAAAAGAGCTAAAAAACTATTGAAAATGTGTGTGTTACTTATGATGGCCCCTCCTTTTGCTCAGCGCATGTCTATTGGGATGAAGGGTGTACATTTTCTTCTACTGCAGCAGATAAATAAATTTGCCTTTAATACCTATCGTTTTTGGCTTCTTACACTTTTTTATGATTCAATTTCAGTATATTTGGACACTTCACTAAGTATTGCTCACCACCCAGATGCAGTGTTGTTTAATTGAAAACCTAAGAGCACATGAGCCCACGCTGGCAAGTTGGGAGAGGAGAGTATTAATCAGAGAAGCAAACAAGAGGCCCATAAGGATCCACAGTTGAGGAGGAAAAATCCATTTAAGTAATTATTTAGTCCTGCAATGAACAAATCTGGAGTTTAATAAAGAAAGCCGTGTAGGGGACAGAGTAAATATGTGGTTGGAGATGCTCTGAACAGATTAAATGAACATTTGAACTTATTTTTAGATGGAAAAATGCTACAAGGAGCAGGAAACTAAGACCTGGAAACACCATCCTCTAAGTGAAGCACTGTGGTGGCAGAGTCATGTTCATGATGATGGATGAGCATTACATATAGAGCTAGAACTACAATTTAAATCTGTAATAATGTGTTAAAATGGCCCAGTCAAAGACCACATCAGAATGCAGTGGAGAAGCTTTTGCAAAACTAATATGATGATGATGAAGAAGAAAGAGCAAAGGTCTCAGTCTCTAGACTCACAGAACTGAACGTCCTAAGCACATTTTCTGATTTTTGTTTTTCAAATAATACTCTCTCACCTAAGAATCCAACAAGGGTCTGTGCCTGTTGGTGTTACATGATCAGTTTGTCTGAAGGCTTTTTACAGGTCAAGTGATTAAATAAGTGTAAAAGTGGGAATGACGCAATACAAATAGGGATCAGTAAAAACAACCGTTCTTTTTGCGAAAAGCAGACGCAGGATAAACAGTACATGTTCCACGCAGATTGTTGTGTCTGGAATAATCAGGAGGTCACGCTGAAATTAAGACGCTACTGCAGCGTCTCCCCCAAGGATATTTTGACGCAGCTTAAACTCTGCTCATGCTTTGGAACTTGTGGGGAAACGTGTCATGGAAAGTTAGGGATCTTTTTGTTTTCTCGTGGAGCATTAATAAACGCATGGCAGAGCTGCCATGACGGTGAAGAAAGCCACTTGTCAATAGAATAGAAACACAAAACTGTAAACACCTTTATAGCTATGGACACAGCGAGGCTTATTTGGTTTATCTTTATCAAACCCACGCTGCGGCATGGCCATGTGTCTGAGCCACACATTTCCCCCAATTGAAAACATCTTCATTGGGATGTGTAAACACGTTTAAAAGTCCTGATTGTCCTCTTCTTTTTTCTCTACAGTTTGGGTCCTGCCTGAGATCTGATTTTCCTCTCTTTGATGTGACTTTAATTCTCGTCTCTCCTCCCCCCCCTGCACCTAACATGTGTCCCTCATTACATCACGTCATGCCAGAGAACAATCAGTTTGTCAAAACACATCTCCGGGCTTAGAGGGGAAAGGATGAGAAAAAGCTACGAGGTGAAGCATGGCTGAAAACCGAAGGGACAGTCAAGAGCATTATCTAAGCGGTAACAGATAGCTGCTCTTCACATTGCTGGGCCCTGGGGCCTGGCCCATGGGCCCCTTCTCCTTGATGTTCGCACCGGGTCGCTCTGGGACCAGATCAGGGCGGCTCATTGAGTGACAGCTTCAATAAGGGTAATTACAGTGGGCTGCAGGGCCCAAGTTATGTAGTCTGGCAACTCCACCCACTGTGGAGACAGAGTGACTGTGTTAACTACGGTGTTCGACCAAGGTAGGCATCAGTCAGCCAGCGCCGGACCTCACAGCAGTAAACACAGACACACACTCAACCACACACCGGCTCACCCCCACGCGCGCACACACACACACACACACACATATATATATATATATATATAACTGAAATTTAGTTATTAGCAATCGGTTACAAATTGTTCCCAGCTTTTTTTAAATATACTTTCAAATATTTTATGCAATAAAATAAATGATTCAAAACTCTAAATAAAAAAAAAATAAAAATAAAAAAATCAAAGAACCACCATATCTGTTAACAAACTGTTAAAATATCAATTAAAATCTCTGCATTGATTGGATTTTCTTAAAGTTAAATGTTAAAGCATATTTTTGCCTTGAATATAATTTGGCGCAGTACAGATAAAACTGCTGTGACTTGATGGATAAAATATTAAAGCGCGCAGGTGTGATCTCAAAAGTTCTACAGGACCACATTTGGCCCGCGAGGCCTGAGTTTGATAAATGAGTGTTAAAATATTGTACATCTGGACTCTGCAGAAACATGTCATTTTTTTTTGTTTTCTACTATGATCACTTTTATTTTTGACACGTTAAATGAATGCTCAACAAATATTTATGCAATTTTTTATAGACCAACACTAGGATCTTAAAATAACTCAAAATTTCATGGGCAACCACCAGAGAGTAGCTGAAACCTGATCCACGTAAAGTCTTCTCTGCCTGTGACGAGTCTGGTAGCAAATATTTTGGACAAAGTAGAGGCAAAGTGGAGTTGGGGCTAATTAAGACCCATGAAATGTGAATCTAAACAGGAGTTATGGAGGGTTTGAATGACAGTTTCAACATATTGCGCCATAAGAAAAGGCTTGATTTTTTATGGAGCAAATAGAGAGAAAAAAAAGACGTTTTTAACGTCAGGATGAATTTCCTTATCTGATTTAAAATCAAGAGTTACAAATAATTTTGCAGAACTTGTAAACAGCAAAACGCGTGCAGCACACCTTTGAACCGCGGGGTCATTCTTAAGTCCTCTTATTGACTCCTTTATCCTGAGCAAAGTACACACAGGCCATCAAAGTCAGCAAAACAGCTTTGCTACAAAAGCCGGAGGTATTTGTGGGCTTAATTACATTCATTTCACTCCTGGCATTTCGATGGTAAAACACTTAGCGCAGGAATTTTTGTTCTCTTTGTACCCCATTGTAATGAATACAAACCCATAATTGTTTCACACCCAAAGGCACTAACTTGACTTTTAATTTTCCACTGCTTGCTTAGTAGCTGTGCCAAGTTTTCTTCAGGTAATGCTGAAACTCTGACTCACAGGGGTGCCGGCCATGAGAGCAAGGCCATCATTGAATGGAGCTAAATTTATACCGCACTCAAAGGTTTCCTGGTGTTAAACGGAGATGGTGTGGAAGGGGAAAGGGATAGTGCTGGGTGCTGTTTTGTTGTTGTTGTTTTTTTTCTTCCTGTTTGTAATTAGAATTGCTTTTTAATTATGTTTTTACTTAACAGCATCACAGCAATCAGTCAAATGTAATTAAAGGCCAAGCTCAAAAGCTGAAAAAGCCACATCCATAACAGCTGCGCTTTAATGGTGAAAATCCTGTGTTGGTCTCCTAATTATTGCTTAACCATTGTCACAAAGGCAGCAAAGAGCAACGACTCTTGTGGGTTTGTACAGAAGGGAAAAATCAACCTCGGTGGCAGAGGGAGGGGCGGGGGGGGACTAGCGCTCAGAAAGAAACGCACCAAGAGGAGAGAAAGTGACTCCTTGGCACGGAACGACGCCGTGCTACCTTGTTGCTCAATGCTGAGCCACCCTCTGACATTTCAAGGCGGTAATCCGCATGTATAACCACAGAATAAAAGCATAATCACTGCAGGATTTATCTTTGCTATTGTGGCGCTAATTAGAAACAAATGAGCTTTGTTGTTGAACTGCATACTCATACATTTTTCCTGAATATAAAGTTTGGCCTTTTTGTTTTGGAGGTGGAATGGGGGGGAAATCTGCTTAAAAACCAAGAAAACAAAATCACGGCATCTTTATAATGAGTATGAAAACCAGCTGTGATGTCTCCGGCTTGTGCGGGAAGCTGTTTGTAGGGTTACTGAGATGAGCTGGGATCAGATGTGTAGGGTCAGGGTTAAAACTGCGTTTTGGCCTTATCGCTACGGTTTTTCAAGGCAGCAACACTTTGCAATCTTGCTTTGTACCTGCCATGTAGCCGCTGTGGAGAACAGAATTCACGCAGCTTTCATTTTCACAACAATCCACAAGCCATTTCGTCTCAGATTTGTGACTTAACTCATATGCTGCATATGCTTCATCTAACCTACAAACTCTGGGTTTTTTGATACAAGCATTCTCAAAGATAACAAAAAGCCGAGAGACAGATTCACCCTGATATCTCCAAATGCTACGAGTTATAACTCATTGTTTTGTGGCTAAGAAAACAATAATAATAATAATAACAAAACTCACATAAACAGTCTTCTCATTATGAAACCTGGCAAAGTAGCGCTCACTAACAGCTCAATGAGTTTATGTTGCTTTTAAAGTTTGCACTTTGATTAAATCACTCAGTGATTAACACTGAAGAATGTGTGGCAGAATGCGGTTGTGTTCTTGGGCCGAGCGGCAGCAGAACTAGTTGCATTCCTCAGCTTGAACGCTTGGGAGAGCCCGTCTGCTCTCTCTCTCTCTCTCTCTCTCTTCCTCTCTCTCTCTTGCTCTGTTTTAGGTGCAGCGGCAATCACTCTTGCTTGTACGTTGCGGTTTCATTTGCTTGTTTTGACAAGAGTATTAGCTTACAAGATCCCACCTTTTAAGTGTGGGAGCATTTTGGAAATAAACAGAGGCAGCATCATGAGAAATTAATGCACCGGCAGCAGGCGGGAAATAATGTTGACAGATGTTCTAATCTGTTGCCGCGCTGTTAAAAGTCCCCGAGGTGAAAAGCAGAATCGGTTAATCCGGCTAATGAGGCAAAAATAATTCTCGGAGCTGGAGCCAAAAGTTCTCCATCAAGCTTTTTTTTTTTTTTTTTTTTTTTTTGCTCGTCTCTTTTGCTTTTGTGTGCTCAGTTTTTTCCAGACACAAGACGGCAAAGTGAGACCAGGCCAAGAAAACGCGTCGAGCTGTCTACGGCCTAATGAGCATCCGTGTTCTTATTTTACATCTGCCACCGCTCTGATTGGGTGGTCGTGCCATCCGTGCTTTCCTATTTAGGTGCACAAACATGAGAAGTGTTGGAAAATCTAATCAGGGTTCAAAGATAATGTGTTTTTGTCTACATAAACACACAACCTTTTTTTTTTCTTTTTTTTATAGCAGACATTCACCAAACAACTATCAGGTCTACTTACATCTTAAACGAGGTGCATTCACAGTGGACCCCGAGATGGATTCAGACAGAGTCCGCTTTTGACAAGTGGGGAATGGAGTACATGGGTAAGGAAGACAGAAGTACTTATTCAAAAAGTGACAGGGCAACACGTGCAGAAAGTGAAAACCTGCGCTGCTGTGTGCATGCATGCATGCAGGGGCGCGTGCGTGTGTGTGTGTGTGTATGCGTGAACGCATAGCAAGATGGAAACGTGCATGTGGAAATCTGCTGTTTGGCTCTGAGCGCCGTGCCAACGCTGTGACAGATTGCTGAAAGACAGGGCGGTGCAAATAAAACACTAATGACACTATAATGGCTCATTAGCTTATGATGTGGGTAGCATTGTGTGCACGCATGTAAAGACGTGAGCACGCCCCGAGAATGTATGTGTGTGAGTGTGTGTGAAAGAGAGCGAGAGAGAGAGAGAGAGAGAGAGAGAGAGAGAGAGAGAGAGAGAGAGAGAAGAGAAGGAGAGGGTTGAAATGCCTGCAGTAGGAGTGTGTTCCCAGGCTAACCTGACTAGGTGAGACTCTCTGGCACCAGCCTTGCAATGCAGCCTCCGGGGGGAGCCGTACAGTGCTGTAACCTACAAACTTAGGTATGCACACGCACACACGCACCCCTACACACGCACTCACTCCTATTTATTAAAAGCCCCGGGCCGTTCAGGTTGTGCTTTTCTTCTTTTCATATCTTGTCCGACGGTTTCTTTTCAAAGCACCACATGGCAATTACGCTGAGTACTGTTTTTTTACATTCTGTAAGTGCATGTTTCACAATCTGCAAATAACACGCTGGCGAAGCGCTATACATGACACCTCACTCTTGGAAGTCTGTGGGAAAGCCGAGACCCTTCTGTGTCACTCCCCGTTACGGCGGTGTGACGCCTTTAACACTCCGGTTTAAAGGTAACCTCCTGCTTGCTGTAGTGAGTCACGGGGTCAGGTCTCTTCATGTGTTTGACATTATTAGCAGAGCTACCATGTAATCCAGACTCAATCCTCGAGCCAATGAGACTTTATTGGGGGTAAAGGGTGATGGTTATGGAAGCTATTAGACAATAATGGAATAAACTCCATCCCTTAACTTATTCAGCCCCAGGAGCATTGCCCTGCCGCACTGAAGCTCTTCATCGGCCAGAATTTTGGCAGAATTGGGGAGCTTTCACTTAAAAGTCTTATAATCCATGTTCAGAGTTATGATTCTACATCTATCGTCTCAAAGAGTGCTCTCCCAGGGTTAGTGTGAGGGAAAGACTCGCTGAACTTGTTCCACATATTGTCATATTATGACAACAGAGTTCAATTGATTTACTTGGGGTTTTATATGATGGACCAACACAAAGCAGTGCATGCGTCGTAGAGTCGAACCAAAACGATACAGAGTTTCCCCAAATCAATGCTTTGTGTAACCACCTTTCACTGCAATGATAGCGGTATGTCTTTTAGTCTCTACTTGCTTTACAGATTTAGAGGCAGAGATTTTTTTCTTTTTCTTTTACCAATTCTTTGCAAAATAGCTAAAACTCAGTCAGATTTAATGGAAAAATGTTTGTGCACAGCAACGTTCAAGTTTTGTCATGGATTCTTTATTGGATTTAGTTAGGTCATTCAGAGACATGGATATACTACGAAGAAACACATTTTCTTTTGTGGGTGCCCGTCTTTTCTTCACCCATCTTTCCATCAGCATTAACTAGCTTCTGAATAAAACCATATCTGCATCCTGATGCTGCCACCGCCACATGTCACCATGTGGACACGTGTGGTGGCTACCTGCTTAGCGTGTTTTGGATGCAATGCGCTTTCATTATAGAGCTTTACATTTGGGACTACAAGTTCATTTTCTGTCTCACCTGATGAGAGGACCTTCTTCAGCGTCTTTCCTTCAAATATCGCTCCCCCCCTCTACTCTTCCACAAAGACCAGATTTGCAGTGCTCCTTTAGTCTTCCTGATGCTGTTTGTTGACTAATGTTCTCTAACATCTGAGAGGCTCAGAGAACAGCTGGATTCATTCTGACATTAAATCACTCATTTGTGGGATTTGTTAGTCAACCTTATTTAGAGACATCAGAACCAAAACAGGTCTTATAAGCACGCCACACTTGAGATTTTTCTCTATTTTGTTCCCCCCCAAAAAAGATATTTCAAAGCATTTCTAATTTAACTTCCACTTAACAAATATGCTCAATTTTGTGTTGGTAAAGTCTAAATAAATTACATTCAAGTTTGTGGCTGTCGCATGACAAGACGCGGAAAACTTCAAGGGCCTAAACTGCTTCTGCAAGACACTGTGTAAAGCTAGATGAAAAAGATATAGTTGCCTTTTCCATTTTATAATTTGCACTTGGTGCATATTGAGCTTACATTTAAGTAGAAAGTTGTGTGACTTTTGTACAAAGAGAGCAAAGTGGGTATGTTTTCAGTCGACCATCACTGCAACAAATTACTCCATAAAAGAACAAAAACAAGTTGCATTCCTGCTGACGGCAAAGTCGCATCAGAGATACTTAAAAGACTCGATTATGATGAATCATATGTCTCCCAATGTAAGAGTGTTATTATCCATCATTACCATCAAAGATGGCGCACTGATGATTGTTTGTTAAGAGACCATAATTACAAGGGAAGCGACCAAAAGGGCTTTGAAATGTCTTAGACTATATGATTGTTTTGAAAATCCAGCAAAGGTTGCCTGCACTCACTCGGTCTGCTTTAAATATTCCGATATTTGTCCCGTTTCTTCCCGTCAATGTTGCCAAAAAAGAGAGAAAAAAAGATCACAAAATGCCTCTTGTTGTTTCATATTATCCGCAAAGAAAAGTGACAACAATGAAAGCTAGAGAGTTCAGTCTAACCTGCGCCGGTCACTAGGAGTCTGTGGTTGGGCGTATTTTGTTTCCTGAGAATGCAGCACGGAGGCTGAGCTCCTCATTCTACTGGAACGTGTTTTCCTTTCTCCTTGTTTGGACACACAGCAGACAAGTGGAGGTTATGGCAACACCCGATGAGGAGCCAAAAGACTTATCCAACAAGTAATTAGGAGCAGGGTCAAGTTGAGAGAACTAAGCCCCCTAATTCCTGCTTCAATGCCATGGGTGAGGTAAGGCCTGACTCCAGGTCCTTTACCTCCTGCAAAAAAAAAAAAAAAACTAAACTAAAACACAACAAGAGGAGAGAGGGAATGTGGTGACGTTTGAAGTAGGGTAGAGGGTTTGGCATAATTTGGTTCTAGGCTTCCCCTGAAAGGCAATTACCTCTTTAAATGAGCACAAACTCACTGTACATGACCGCTTTTTCTTCTATTATCAAGCACTTTTCCCGTCTTTTTCTTTTATCATTTTTTCCCCCACCACACAGCTGTCTCTCAGTGTGTTCCTGTGAAGAGTAGGAAAATATGGAGACATTTTATTATTCCTTAGAATTTAATATAATCTAGAATAAAATTGAAAGACAAAACTCCTAAATCTGTTTTTTCTTTTATTATTATTATTATTATTGTTTTCAAATAGTCCTCTGTAACAGGTTATTTTAAAATTGATCTAGTAAAAAAGGACCCTACTTACAATAAAAATGCATTATTTATTATGTTTTCACATCAATTTTTATCCATATGTGTATCAGATTGTTCCTGGAATCATAAAGTAGTTTTCACTCAAGGTAGCAGGAAGCTGCCAACACTTTTACTCAGATCTTTAAATGTCTATGAAGTTATTGTACTCTATACACTCACCAATATTAGTATTTTTAGAATTTTGGAGAAAAAAAACAGAGTAACATTTTTTTCTTTGGCTTCAGGTCAGTTTACTAATTTGAACTGACGCATTGCCATTTTGTTCCTTCCTACTTTCCACTTGTGCACCTGCACATAAACCATTTTATAACCCTGCAGATAAAACCTGGCGAACCAGTTTTTGTACTCAAGTATTTTCACAAATTCTACAGATAAAATGGTCTTTAAAATCTATGATGTAGTTTAATTCAGTAGAACATTGTGATTTGAAAGCTTTTTTATTCTGTTCCTATTGAATGTGGTTCTGTGCTCCCTTTTGGTGACTGTCGCTTTTACAATATGACAGATTATGACCAAAGATCCATAATAACTCTAATTTATTAAAGTAAAAGACTGACCTCTCCTCAGTCAGAATTTACTTTACACTTGTTGTCCAAAACGAGACATCCCACCAACAGAATATATATTGGTGAGATATTAAAATTAGGGGTGCACCGATTTATCGGTGCCGATTTCATAAATTTTGGGAGATTGGTGATTGGCTGATTTTTACATGTGAAGCCGATCTTATGCAACAATGTTATTAAACTCGGCAAATGTCTAAAAATCTGCCACTGTGCTTTTCTTTTCTGACGTGAGAGAGATTTGACTGACAAACCGATGTGCAGACAGGTTATGTCTGCACATTTACAGTTAACATTAGACACCCCATTGTTGCCAATTCAGCAACTTTCTTGATATATTGAGCAACGTTTCAGACAAAAAACTGGTATCGGTCAAAATCGGAATCGGTAAGTTAGGCTTTTTAAAAGATTGGTAATCGGCGATCGGCCAGAAAAATGCAATCGGTGCACCCCTAATTAAAATATCAAAGATTCTGACCCAACTCTTATCTTCTCATTCCCCCTCATGGTTATTTCACAGATAAAATTTGTTACTCCAGGGTGGCAATTTGAAAAATAAGCCAGTCAATGCTTTGAATGGCTCAGAGGTAAAACAGGCGCACTATATATGGAGTCTATTATCCTCAACCCAGCTGTTCTAGGTTTCATTTCCTCGGCCATTTATTGCATGTCTTCCTTCTCGCTCTGTCTTCTTGTCAAGCCACTAATAAATTAAGGTTGCTATTCTGTCACTAAATTATAACAAAAGAACAAACCTAGTCTTTTGTAAATGCAATCTCCTGCATGAAATTGTGAAGAGTTGAAGTGACCACCACCTGTTTTCTCCATTAACTCCCCACAGCTGAATAATATAATATTTACAATATAAAAAAAGAAAAAAAGAAAAAAACACATTCTTGATGATAATTAGTCAGCCTGTAATAAACTATATATTTGGGATGTTATTACTGGTGATACAACTATTTTTACATTCTCTGTTTTATGACAGCATAAACCAAAAACATAATGTTTCAAAACATAACAGAGGATTTATCTGTGATAATTGCACTACTTATAGATCAGTAAAGAAGCAATTTGAAACACATTTTATTTTAAGAAAAAAAATGCACTTGTAAGACCCAGATTATAGAGAAATAACCATATGTAGCCCCCCTCCAACAATGTTTTTTTTTAATTATTATTGTTGCAACAATAACTGCAAGTTAACTACCATGATGTACCAGGTACGTATGATCAACTTGTTATAACCTCTTGAACTGTGTTTCTGTTTTTTAAGTGTTCGTAAAAATTGGCTGGTGATGAAAACCCTCTATTTACACTTTAGGCTAAATGTTCCTTTTGATGGTGGCACTGCAGAATGTGCAGCCTGTCTATGAGTCTAAGGACTTCATGCGAGCTCTGGTGAAAAACAGAAGAAGAAAAAAAAAACAAAACGCCATGATGTTTTCAAAGCCACAGCAGGCCTGTGCAATTGACCTTCTCCCTGGCTTTCATGTGGCACAGTCCTAAGCCTCACCTCAAACCCACAACATGCTCCTAAATCAGCTGCTCAGGACAGACGCAGCAACGTTTATTGTACCTGAAGCGACTGAAGGGTCAGCAGTGTGATTTGCAAATTTACCGTACGCAACGTTGTTGTCCTACACCTTTTTTAGATTAGCCGTTGACATCTTCGTGACTTTCTTTCTAAAATTCATTCAATCTGTTTATGTATCAGATTGAAACAAGAATGAAAAATCAACTAAAACTCCATTCTTGTCAAGAAAAACATGTCAAAATGATTGTCGTCTTAGTTAACGAATCTTGCTGCGTGTTTGAGCGTGAAGGCCGGTCTCGGTGTTTGGGCCGTGCCTGTGCGTAGCCGCGGTGGCGGAGGATGTCGTGGAGAGAGCACCGATCAGCCGTCTCAGCGATGGATTAGACCGGACTCGGAGGCCCTGCAGAAAGAAAAATGGGAAATAGTCTTCTGTCTCATAAAAAGCCATTAAAGTTTATTGATGAGACTAATGTGTGTGCTTAAAGTAAATTAGAAGGAGGGGGTGGGAGACGCCATGCTTTGAGGGAGAGGGTGATGAAAGGTTTGCATTAATGAACATGGTGGATGAACTTCTGCTTTCCATTTGGACAAACCGCTTCCTCTCAGCTCAATGCACTAAAACCACAAAAGCACACAAACACACACACACACATTTAGTACCTGCTTACAAATACTGTATATTCTGCAAACTGACAATCTCTCTGCAACACACTCAGACACAGACTCTTGACCCTCCCTCACAGCAACGTACACATGTAAGTCATATACTAACCAGAGTAGGCCTGGCGCCTGGGGAAAGCAGCCTGAAATTGCCCCTAAGAAACCAAATCCACTTTATCAAACTGCCAGATGTCAGTACCAATCCTCCTCCTGAGGACTCTGCTTTCACCAGGCAGTAGCACAGAGGGAGCACTGATTCTCCTGAAGAGAAAGAGAAACGGGGAGATAGAGACACAGCAAAAAAAAAAAAAAGAACCTCTTGTTTTTTTTGGTACATTCATCATCTTTGATTAGATTTTTTTTTTTTTTTCACAACCAACCCCTTTTAGAAACGGCACCTTATAACTGCAAATATGTTGTTTGTGCAGCCAAGCTTTCAAAGAACAATATAACCTCTATGTAGCTTTACTCCCAAAGCTACATTCAGTGTCTCAGATTTATTTTACCCTAGCATCTGAAAACCCAAACCCAAAGCTGAAGCCGAAATGATTTTCAACTACGCATACTTGAGATGACAGTTCTTGTGCCGCACAGTATTTTTCAGTCAAAGTTTCATCTGTCTTTATTTTCAGTTCAAAAGAATCAAGCTTGACATTTTGAATACAGCGACTTTTTCATTTGTAACTACATAAATAACAAGTGAAAGAAGCCTGCAGCACTTTTGCGCTGTTTCTACATTTTTTGGGGAACCCGCTTAAAAAGGAGCGGTGACAGAGCAACAAACAACATATGGATGATTTTCAAGAAGCTGAAGATAGATTTATGGTTGACTTATTGAACTGGACTTGATGGAGCATGCACCAATAACGCCTACCGTAAATGTAGCTAAAATTTCTTCACGACTCTCTTGTGACTGTCATGTATTGTTTTGTCTCTTGATATGGCTGTATCTTAACGCCGTCCACCCTCTTTTGCCATCCTGCTGCCAATGAGGGCTTCACTCTTCTCCCAGCTGGTGCTGGTCCCACCTGGAGGTTTCCTGCTGCTGTCTTTTTGGGGTTGTAGACAAGGTAGCCTCCGTAGACAAGACTCAACCTGCATCAGGTGCATGGTGGCCAGGATCCAGGAGGGTAACCCAGACTTCAGATTGCGGGTGAGGTTTTCTTAACCACGTGGCCAGAAGACTTTACTGAATTGTTTAAGGCACATGATCAGATGTTTCCCCTCAGAGGTTTATGTGGAAATTCCTACTGGAAAGAGATCCTGGGGAAGACTCAAATTATGCTGGAGGTCCTTCTGGCCTGGAAAAAAAAAAAAAAAACTTGGGAGAGGGATTTATTAATGTTGTTTCCTGGACCTTTTTCCAAGGCCCACTCGCCAAAAAGCAAAAGACAATGAAAGGAGGGATTGAAGGATGTTTTTTTTCCCAACTGAATGTAAATTGGAGTGACCTTCCAACCTCAAACATTTGAGATTGGAAGGTCCTCACCGAGAACCAGATACAGTATAAGTGGAAACACGCAAAATGTTGGTTAGCTTTGATTGCTGTTATAGCAATAAAGATTTTTCCATTCATAATTGGGAGGATATGAATCATTTCTGAAATTCTAGTTTTGATGAAAAGAAGGAAAAAAAGCAGAAAATAAATGTCTTTTTTATTTTATTTTATTGGTGCTGCTACCTTGATGCCTGTCTCCATTCATACATAACACAAATACATGTACAGAAAAACATTTTTGTTTGAATAAAAATATTTTTTTATCTCAATTGGCCACTTTAGACTTTTAGACATTTCAATAAACTCAATTAACTAATAATTTAAAAAATATCAGTTTTTAATATGTTACAAACTAAAAAAACAAAGTGTTTTAAAAAAGTCCTACTTTGATTGCAGTGACCAGAGTTAATTTAAGCTACAACACCCCTGACACAATTTCAATGCTCACACGCTCAAGCATATACTTCTAAAATTTCATCTTTTTTTTGACTTAAGCTTACAATCAATCTTTTCTTTTTTCTTTTTTTTTTTTACTTGTAAATGGTAAATTGTACATTTTCTTTACAGGGAGACAAAACTATCAAACGTGCCCGTTTGATAGTTGATAGAATCGTTTCAATTCACTTGGACTACTTGGCAATGTCGGATGTGTTTCATGCACGACACCGTGTTTTGTTTTTGCAATCTAAATAAGGCGTGTGCGAAAATGAATTTTCCAAAAAGGTAAATTTGTGTTCATAGCAACATGACCGTGGTAGCTTGAGACGCCAAGCAAAGCAAAAACACTTTTCAAAGTCCAACAGCTCCCGTTAGGGCTCCAGCGCCTTGCTCGGATTGAACAGGAAGTGAGAGGTAATTTGCCGTGAGCTCTGTCCAGCTTCAGAGCTCCCAGACATTGTGTCGTCCAATTAGAAGTGGAGTCGCATGCTCACAGAGACACGGAGCCAGCGGGTCACAAAGTTGAAACAGATTCCTGCCGTCCCCAGACAGATGTTGATTGAGTTCCTGGTAATCTGTTTGCTGAAATCACTCGTTCCCCCATTTTCAGGCTTTTTTAAAAATTATTATTTCAAATCCACGTGTTTTATATAAATCTGAACAATCAGCCGCAAGTGGGACAGCCAGAGAAAAAGACGAATATCGTTTTGAAAGCAAAATACTTTGTCATGGGTACTTTGAGAAATGGAAATGGGAAATGGGGACATGCAATAAGAACAATATGGTTTAAATCAAGTCGGCCTTATTTTACCATTATGTCACTAATTGCATTTCTTGCTTTTCCATTCTGAAAATAGATGTTTTCTTCAGTGGGAGAGAGACATTTTAACGCATTTTCATGCCATAATTAATTAGTTCCACTTAATAGCCTGGAAAAGGCCCCTGATTGTACTAAAAACATGCTATCTTTTCCCATCATATCCAGACAGTCAATTACTGATTGGTCTTCTCTGAGGAATCAAGGGTTTATAATGTTACGTAGCTACAATTCAGCTGAAGGTTACCATCTTTTGTTTGTTTTGGAAAAATGCTACGTTTGTTTAAATATGACACAATTTGGCAAGGTGAACAACTTTTCATACTTCGGTTTGGAAATGCTACTAATATTTCTCGTCCTTACGATGGATGCTTTCAAAGACGTCATGCTGCTGAAAGACAAAAATTGGGAAATAAAATCTTACTTGATTCTGTTTTTTCATCCCTTGTCCTACCTCCGATTTCTGATATGCAACTTCAATCTGACACTTAATTCATTACTTCTCAGTAAGGACTGAGAGTGCTCTTATCTTAGACTATAAAGAGAAAATATGGAAGTGAATATGTGTCACCTGGATTTGAATAAAAAAAAAAATGCTACTAAAAATTTCTTACCCAGTTTAATCCATATTCAAATTGTAAATCAGATACCCACTGAATGCTTAAAGACTGGGACAACTTCTATTAGCAATGCAGGCCAATAGAAATTTATTTCCCAGCATTCTTCAATCAGTATAGGAACACTGTTAGTTTAGTACTGCTGGGATTGCTGACTGATTTAGTAAAAAAAGTGGAAATAAGTCTAAATAGCAACTTGTTTAGGAGAATCTTTAACCTGACACTTTTTCTTTTTTCTTTTCTTTTTTTTTACCTAGAAGTAGTAACTTCTTACGAATGTAGATGCGGTTAATGTCGATGTTACCATCATCTTCTGACACAAACTGAGTTTTTAAGTGATGGAGAAATAATCAAATAAAACAAGTATTTGGAGTTGTTCAGCTGAGGCCTTAATCCACATCCGTCCTGGAGGACGGATATGATGGCCTGGGCTGAAGAGGACTGCTGCCACCCTAAAACAACTTCAATTTATGCAAATGCTACTTTGTTAAACTTTAAACTGACATTATGTTCGCATGAAACAGTTGGTTAGGAGGTGCCACCAGTGCAACAAGTACTGACAAATGAAAATGTAAGCATTTTCAATATAAGGCCATGTAAAAATCTATAGAGGACTCTTGTAGATCATGAGCAACATTCTTTGCTCTGAGTTTAGCTTCAGCTTCTGGGAACAACTGGTTTGGATTCGTAAGCTAGTTTATAATTTATATATTAACTGCTTACATATATTTTGCAGCACATCCACCTGTGACGTCAGCAATGGAGAAATTGGCAGCACAATAAAAAGAAAAGGTGTGAACGTATTTCATTCTGAAGTGACAAATCCCTTTTTAACACAAATGTTGATGCTTGATTGACTCGTTTTTTGTGTGTGTTTTCAGTCAATGTCACATTTCAAGCCTCCGCTACTTTCGCGTTGGCTTCAGCTTTCTGGCCTGGAGGCTGCTGGTTAAACTTATCTGCTGTGTGAGTGCCAAGCTGCCCGACTGCCGCCTGTGGCTTGCACGGGGGAGGAATGACACACAATCGCACAGAGACTCTTAACTACTCTGACAACAACAGTTGATTCATGCAATTTTCCCATCGTACACAGGAAGCGGCTTCTCAGGATTCCCATATTCCCAGGATGCCACGGGTAACATGGTGTTTCCTTACCACCTCTTCATCTTCGTCTTTATTCCCCGTCTCCCCCTTGTTTGTTTGTTTCCCTGATGTTTTTATTTAAGGCATCAAAAGACGCCCCCCACTTGCTCCCTCCCTTGCGACATCCCCTCAAAGCCCCAGAGCAGTCAGAATGATTTGTAAACTTCAAAAGACTAAGAGCCCCAGCCTGGTCTCCTCTGCTCATTTAGGTAATTCAATAAGCCAGGGGGGACAAGCGCAGCGGCACACTGCTTCCCCTCCTGCCCTCTGTACCCTCGCTCTTCCGAATGGAGCCTCTGTGGACTATCTAGCACACATGTCAGTCTGTAATGGAGAAAGACTCTGCTATAAGAAAGGATCCTGTAAAGGAATACTTCATGCCGTATTTGTTTAAAAAAAAAAAAAAAGAGAGAAAAGAATCAAATTTAAGTGTGTTTAGATTAGCAGCCAAGTGGTCCTGAATCCTGCTTTCTTTGCCTTCGTCTCTCATTTTATTCACATCGGAAGCAGCATGCATGATCGTTCGTTCTCCCCCCCCCCTCCCCCCGAAGTGCTTTCGTTCTTACATCATGACAAAAGAATGTGAATTAGGCCCCGTATTAATGTCTGTGTTTGATCTGACAACTTATGAAGCAGAAGTGGTCCGACAGAGAGACCCTGGGGAACTCCTCTGTGTTGCTGTCACATCTCTGCCTCTCCTCGGCAAACGCTTTATCAGCCAGATCAGTGTGTGTGTGTGTGTGTGGGCGTGTGCGTGTGATGGCTGAACGAGGCACCAGTGCCATTAACGAAATCAGCCCCCCGATGACTTTCCTCTGCTTGTCGAGACAGAGGTGGCGGCAGGTTTATGCAGGCAGCGCCACAATGGGACCAAGCCTGTAAATGCTGGGAGGGCATAAATCTCTATCTTTATCAAAACCACACAGAGACATTGGTGGCCACTCCCCACTGTGGGCTCCCTGTAACCATCAAATCTGCATCTGATAAGCTTGCCCACTCCATTTCACTGGTCCACATCATAGACGGTTCATACTGCCGGACACAGCTTGGGAGAGAAAAAAAAAGAATGCTTAAAAACCAACACACTCTGAAACAAGCCACAGAAAATGATTTGAAATTGCATGACATGTTGCAGCTCATGTCAAAACACAAATCACAGTCTTTAGACCTCAGTGAATCAGTTTATTGTAAATAGCAATTAAAGAAATTGGTAGCGAAAGGTGGTGGCTGCCATGGTTGAAACAGTGTGCCTTTTGTCTTTAAGAGATTATTTGGGGGAAAAAAAAAGAGTGACACCTTGATCTGCAGAATATTGCCTCAGTTTTTAAATCTTTCCACACCTTTTTCCACATCCTGAGCTCGATACGTGGCTTGTGATAAACGGCAAACTTTCATGAAATGATGGATTCCTTTATTTTCCCCGTTCTCCCACAATTGTCGGATTTGTGAAGGATGTATCTAATAGTTGTTCTGTAAACACTTGAGCTCTGCAGCTTCCCCATTTCACAACTTGTGTTTAAGTGCAATGCCGAGCCTAGGTAGGCCACACTCTTTCCATCTCTAGATGTCCGAAGCTTGAGGTGTCGTTTGATTACCCAACCCTGGTTTAAACTTCTTCACTCCGTTTTCCCTGATCAGTTTTTTTTTTCCCCGCTTGGTCTTAGCTAATGCTCTCTGACTAAAGGCTACGGCCTTTACAGAACACATGTATTTTTATTGAGAACAAAATAAACACAGATTGTCTCTGTTTACGGAAATCTTTGACAAACATGACATTTACAGTCTAGAACTCGAGATAATTAGATGATGACGTATTAGATGATGTCTTGCACAGGGTTTGATCTATGTCAGAGTAAAAGGGGCAGAATACAACAGCAAATATCACTTTTTATTTTCTAAATTTGATCCCAATTCAAGGGATCTGTATGTGTTTGAATAAAGAAAAACATAATGTTGTATTTCCAGGCTTCATTATTATCTAAACGGGGTCTCCATCAATCCAGTTCAGTCCAATCCAGTCCGTCCGTCGGTCCGTTTCCATATTGAAAGTCTGACTACTGTACAAAATACCCT
Organism: Brachyrhaphis roseni; assembly: GCA_903066815.1. Taxonomy (NCBI): domain Eukaryota; kingdom Metazoa; phylum Chordata; class Actinopteri; order Cyprinodontiformes; family Poeciliidae; genus Brachyrhaphis; species Brachyrhaphis roseni. Next base: position 99,050 of record CAEFZY010023214.1, read on the forward strand.
TGCATAAACTTACTATGAACTCTTGCATTTGTGCAAAATAGGAGAATGCTCCATCAGGGTATTGAAAAGTCAATAATTTTCACATCAGAAATGTGTAGGAATCTAGACTTCACAATTATGTTGTACTTTATGTGGGACAGCACATAAAATTACATTAAAATTCCTTGACATTTGCAGCTGTACTATGATAAAAGTGTGTGAAGGTTCACATGGTATGAATGCTTTTGCGGGACCCTGTGGTCTCCCTGGCTTGCTGTCTCTGCCTCTCTCTCTCTCTCTCTCTGTGCCTGAGTCCACCTTCTAAGGAGGCAGTAAATGGCCCATTTTATCTCTTCTCTGTCAGCCATGACTGCAAGAGCACCAGATAGCAATCTAGAGGGGAAAAAATGGAATAAAAACAAAATAATCATCCCCACAATTCTTTTTACAGTTGTTCAAAAACCGTTCAAAGCAAAGTATGATTGAGATGAAATTGCAGAGCTTCGTCCGGAGGAAGGAAATGCTGACTTTGCCTCTTCCTCATCAACGCTCGAACGCATACAGGCCGTGCGGCCTGCTGGCGCCGCCCACATGGCCACGGTCAAGCAGGCTGGCACTGGACAGGTTTTCTTCCCAGTAAAAGTAGCTCGCACAGAATATTTAGATTGCGCTGTTCAAATATTTGTAGTGCCCGACACAGTTGCTGCCACCCAGAGCTGGCGAGTCGAAGACTGCCTGTAATTGATTTAATTATCAGTAATTACCCAATGATTTTGTGTACTCTCTGTAGTCCCATAGCAGTGGAGGGGGGAAGGGGGCGTCAAAGTTAATGATGTGTTTCCATCTTAATTAATGCTGTGGTAAAGCTCAGCCGTACAAACACATGTAGACGTAATTTTGTGGCGACTGGCACAGATCGGCGCTGAGGGTGGCGGTCTTTCACAGGGTGACATGAATGAAAGGACTAATGCCACATTTTCTGTAGCCGGACTAAACACCAAGTATAAACAAAAACAAAAATAAAAACAAGACACAAATCTAATGTGCGTGGGCCCTTTGCATTCACTCAAACTCCTGAGCTTTGGGTTGGTGGGGGTTGCGTGGGTGGGAGGGGTTGAGGGTAGCTATTAAAAGTCTCGAGTTCTAGCCTGTAAATGTCATGTTTGGTCAAAGATTTCCGTTTTTGCCTTCTAATTGGTGTCGGGGGGATTTGGGGTTCTGAAAGGAGAGAATGAAGAAAAGCAAGTGAGGAAAGCGCAGAGGGGAGGGCGCGGGATTGGTGGTGGCGGTGGTGCAGCGGGGGTTGAAGGCCGGGTGGGGTGCTTAAGCTCATAAAACTGCAGAGTTGCATTGAACCCAAACGGAGTTTTAATGGTTCCAGCTTCAGGAAAGCACGACTCGGGTCACTGAGACTGGAAAACGAGGTTGCGCTAGAATAATAATTCCCCACTTTGATTTGACAGCACAAGAAAAATATTGTGTCAACACATAAAAGGGGGTACTGGTGATCATAAACTACATTTACTGTTCAGGACCGTTGAGCGGGAGGTGTTGCTGACATGAGAACGTCAGTGTGGGAATGAAGAAAAGCTGGGTCAGGTTTTAGATCTGTAGAGAAGTAAAAAGAAGAAGTCTTCAACTATTCAACAGACTCCTTATGTTGGAGCTTCAAAGGTGACAGTGAGCTGTTGTCATAACTCCCACTTGAGAATCTGAAGGCATTTCTCTCTCACACTGTGTGCACAAACACCCCCACGTCTCCCATGGCTCTCCTCTTTTACCCCTCTCCACCCCCCAGCTAGGTCTCGCTCTCGACAGTGAGTGGGTTACTCCACTGTTTACAATATTTCAAATTCCCTCTCAAGTGTTTGGTTTGGCAGGTTGTTCGGCCTTTTCCCTTGCAATTACAGGCTTGCTGGGTTTCTCAAATGGGGCTTTTGAAGAAATAACACTTTTCTCCCTAAGCTTAAAGGTGGTGGTGTTGGGTGGGGGTGAGGGGAGTTTGGCCAGCAGCTCATACAGTCAATCACACAGACCGAGCCTGAGCGCTGTCTGACGCACTTGGCTACTAAAATATCCTAGAGTCTCACATGAGTGGAGACATAGATGCACATGCACACTTTATGCCTCTCAGTTTGGTTGGTTTTCAATTGAGTTGTAGAAATGTATAGATTTGATGTGAAAACTGTGAAATGCTTTTAATTTTCTAACCAAAAAAAAAAAAAAAAACAACAGCCAAAAACTAGCAGTGTGCCATGCAGACTTTTATTTCCTCTTGCACTATTAGTGTGAGAATGAAAATATCACAACATTATGTAACCCTTACACAATGTGCATTTTCATTTCACAACCAGTGCAAATTGTCCAGCCGATATTTTCCATCATAAGAAAGGCTCCTCCTTTTTCTTTTGACATTTTTGCTACTATAAATTTGTAGAATCGTAGAAAGTTTTGAAAAGCAGCTGGTGGAAATAAGTACCCAGAAGAGGAACGGGTGTAACAATACTTGCTGATCATAAGACATGACAAGACGTCAGGTTTATTACAACAAGATGACAAGGAGTTTTTACAATACTTCAATAAAGGTGTCATAAACCTGTAATTACTGTAAAAACATTCAGTCTAGGCATTAGAAGTTTATTGTGTAGTTTTGACAAGTCTTAACTTGAGGAGAACCTAATGCCAAACAGACATGAAAAAGGTTTTATGTGTTTAGAGTAATAAATGTTTAATAAGTTTTAAATCTTGTTTCAAGGATTCTTTGAGAGTTTTCTTTTTAAGTTCAGATATGAAGAGATAATTTGTTCAAAATGTGAGCAATAGGTGATGAAATGCAGCCCAGATTTTTCAAAAACAGATGCGGACTTCATCATGGGTAGCAGCTAACAGTTAGCTAGTTGCGCTTTTCTCAAAGTGTTTACGAACCCTCACATCTTGTCTGTCACTTTATCTGCATGTCTTTATTCTCTCAGGGACCCCAAAATGATGTCATATAAAAACTTTGTTGGGAAGCAGCTTCTTCCTTATTTATAGTTATATCTGTCTACTCTGTTAGCTTACAATGTAATACCAATGTTTCTTCTGTTTTTGCTTTAACTTCAACATTTCAGGTGATCAAAATTCATTCTAAAGTAAAACAAAGACAACCTATATGAATACAGAAACCAGTTTTTACTTCATGATTTATAATTTATTAAGCAAAAAAGCTGTCCAAACCAAACTGGTCTGATATGAAAATATATTTTCCATGATGTGATTAACCGCCTCTGGTTTTTGTTCAGTTGCCTCAACCAGACTACTGCCAGATCTGTTCGATCAATAAATCTCTTGAATTTACTGAAAAAAACCGAACAAAAAAACAAGTAGACTAAAAGGATCTTTAAAAGTAAAACATAATGAAGAAATTCACTGACAAATATCGGTCCAGAAAACCTTACAAAATTATTTTTAAGGTTTTGAAACTTCAGCTATGCATCATTATTAGACACATTATTGACACACAGAGAAACATGGAGCAGTGGTGGTAGTCAGCTTACCAAACTAACTCCAAGAAAGCATCAATGACTCATGTAAAGCACTGCTGACCTCCACAATAAAACAGAGAATGCACGAACATGGAGAGTTTCTTCCGCTCCCATTAATGGCCATCCGCCGCTGAGGCTGAATTAAAAATTCCTCCGCCACATTCCTCCATGTGAAAGACTGAATGCCAAGCAAATGCTTGATGGCCGCCAAGAATAACGAGCAGTTTAACGGTCAATTATAATTTAAAATAAAGAAAATAATTACTTGAAAACTGGATTCTGTATTTATCCAGTGCATTTCTGTTTAATATTAAGACTTGTTTTATGATGTGAAACACTCAAGGGCCCAGAAAAACAATGTCTAAGGAACAAATCCCTTTTCATGCCAGTGTAGAAAGAACAAAAACTTTTTTTAAATTCTTACCGTTACTTTAGGGCATTAACACACAGTGACAAATGTAAAATATTCACCATTTTAGATCGGGGTAACAAAAAGAGCTCCAACAAAGTCATTAGATCAGATCAGGTCAGGGAATTTATGCCTCACATGAAAATTGGAGCTCAAACTTGTAAATAGTGTTAATTTTGCAGTTTTGAAAAACTGGCTTTTATTTTCAATGCGACTTGTTTGGTTTCATTTTGGAAGCTGATTAATTGGGAAACTGCACTGTTTTAAGCAGGCTTGCACCAGTTAATAGACAGATTTGGATCAACCAGAGACAAATGATCCACATTCATCCCATAGCGGTCAGTATTTCTTAATGTTTAAAGCTTCCAGTGAGCATCATGTTCTTATCTTCTGTTTAAGTTAGAACCAGTGAGACAAAGAGGAGAAAGTGAGACATATGAGCGCTCAGAAATAAATGTTACCGTTATATTCATTTAAGGTTGAAGACAATGAGTCCACGGGAGTGATTTAAGCACAAACAGTAGGTCATTGCCACATGACATTCTAGTAATGATGTTAGATGTAATTACACAACTGCTCTGCTAAACTTTTTCTGTGAAGATTATGATGCCCAGTTCAGATGAAAGGCTCGATAACATCAACTTCTTTGGCCTTGCCTTGTCAGGGGGGGTAAAGGAAAGGGAGTGGGGGGGGGGGGTTGAGTTCCTTACCCCGAGGCTAAGAATCTGCCCCCTCCCTCGCTCCCTCTCTACGCCCCTTCCACCCACACAAGGGAGTTACAAATCCCATTTACTCTGACTGGAGCCAGGAGTTGGCTTGAAAAGGCCGGGGACAAAAAGCGATTTTCCACGGAACAAAACCATTACAATGGTCCCACTTTGATCTGGGCCCTCCCCGCCTCCACCTTCTCCAGTCCTACCAGTGCCAATTGAACTTTGTCACCACGCAACTGTCATCCACGAAGGGAGAACCCTTCCACTCTGAATGAAGCGATCCGCAGCAATTTACTCTAGACAGCGCTTTGAAGTGTCAGTGAGAAGTCAGGCTCTCGGACCGCGCCTCTCTCCCTGCCACCTTGGTCCTTTTCTATCCTTCTCCCCGCAAATTGAAATGGCCAGTGACACAGCGTGGACACTCCAGAGGGGGCAGCCACAGAAGAGAGGGAGCATTAAATGTCCGGCGTTGCAGTTTTCTCTCTCCGTTCCCTCCCTCCCATCTGAGTAACAGAGGCATGCAGCGCTGGCATGTGGATAATAAGCCATGGGGCCCTGCAACATCAAAAGCTTGGAGAGCCCCTAAGAATACAAATGTGAGGCCTAATGGTACACTTCATTAATGTCCTCACCATCAAAGCCCACTTTACTGACTTGGGAGATTGACTAATTTACACATTGTGGGAAATTGCTCCCAGCCATGCGTAAAACTGCCAGGCATTTATATGGAAAGACTCGGAGGAGGGAGGATGGAGGGGAGGAGGTAAGTGGAAGGGACAGCCTGGGTTTTCTTCTGTGCTTTCTTCATCTGTTGGAAGTGGCTGGAGGCCAAAAAACGCCGTCACACATTCAATCTCTGTGCCTTTGTTTCTGACTTGGGATAATCATTTAAGGCATTTAAACGTGCAACCTTAGCGTTCTCCCTCCTCTCTGACTCATCCTCTTCTCCTCTTTCATCACAGGTACCGCCTTGTTTTAGTCATGTTTTCAGAAAGCCTTTACAAAATGTTTATTTCTCTCTGGCGGTGTGATAGTAAGGGCCTCAGGTTTGATGTCAAATGGAGCAGGAGCCTAAAAGCTCGTTAGCTTAGTCTAGCAATAAAATTTGGATCAAGAGAGAAAAAAAACGTGTCTAGGTCAAATAAGCTGTTCAAACTAAAGATCTGATCGGGGCAGTGACGTCTGAAATTCTACGATTTTAATGATGTATTTCTGCAGCTTCTCTGACCTTAGTAAAAACAAATGGCAATTTTAAAATGGGGATTTTATTTACTAAGGGGGAAAAAGAAGTGCCAGTGCGAATAGCAAATGCCTCCTAGATCTAAAAACTAATACCTGGTGTCTTCCTTAGCAGCAAGAACTTCTATCAAACAATCACTCTCTCCATTTTGGAAAATTGCTTTCAGCCGCACCAGAGGGATTTTGAACGTGAATGAACTGTTTGAAGTCGTACCTCAGGTTAAGAATTGAATGTAAGGCAAATTCATTAGCTACCTCCAAAACCTGCACAAAATGTTAGAATGGAGCCATTTTAAGGTGGACTTGGCATATCGTCCTGCTGCATAACCATCAGAATTCATGGTTCCATCAATAATGGCAGCACCACCTCATGTAAGACTGAGTTCAATGCAACTATTTTATAATACATGTAAGTAAGTGACAAAAACTTTTTAAAAAAATTCCACTTTTGTCTCATCAGTCCACAGAATATTTGTCCAGAGATCTTTTTGGTCAACAGTGAACTTGGTCAAGCCAATTCTGTTTCTTATTGTTGAACTAAGACTTAACGTTAACACAGACACTTGAACACTCAATTTCATATTTACCTTGTTCATCTTTGCCTGTTGTTAAAATTAGGTTGGTAATTTAAAACATCGAGGTTGATAAAAATGTAATGAACCTGAAATTAACCCAATTGATTCCAATAGGGCTGCATATTTTTGAATCTGCATGTATTATTTTCACAGCATTTGAATTAGATTAAATTCAAAGTTACACTCCCAATCCAGTATTTTTAAGTCTTCTTTGTTGCCATATCAGGTCAGAATTGTAAATTTCTCACAATGTTAAACGGATCCACTGACAAATCCAGGGAAACCCCTCTTTGAATTAATTTTAACAATCACACACTCATAACCACAAAAGCTCCTATTACTGTCATCAGCACTTATTACAAGCCATAGTTGCACGCAGTCCGGTGTGTTTTACAGCCATGTAAACCGTGCTGCGGGGATTTAAATGACAGCTTGAGATATTTTTTGTAGCAGCTGAGCACAAACTTTAGCGCGAGCGTGCACTTTTTTTGCGCGTGTGTCTCAGAGGGATCTGGAGGGAGTTAACGCCTGGTTTCAGGCCCTGACACCTTTGATACAGAGCAAGTCTTTCAGCGGGAAAATTAGACGGTTTTAATTTGTCTTTTTGAAACAGTGTAGCCGCCCGCAGACACCGATGCCAATTGCTGCTCTACTGAAACACTGAGGAGAATGTGAAAAGTGTGTTGAGTGTCTGTATATGTAAGCACAGCTTTGACATAAGTAAATACACGAGCTTGGGTGGAACACCTGTTTATGTTGGAGACTGAAGGGGCTGACAGACATTATAAAGGAGTTTTCAGCTTTTTCCATGTAGCAAGAAAGTAGCAACATTTTTTTTTAAATAAGCTGAACTAGCAAAAAAGTGTTGTGAGCCACTGGACCGTGGACTGTTGGCAGGAAAGGGATAGCTCAATGTGTCTCATTTGCAATCTGCACAAAGTTTTGAAGTTGGCCCGGCCTGAACTAGTGCACACGTCGGCTGCTGACTGGTCAACAGAGACGGCTTGAATATCGTGACTAATTCGACCAATTAAACTGTCACGGGCGTTTTTTTTTTTTTCCCAACAGGCTGCTCATCCATAATGCTGTCCTCTGTTGCCTTGGTCTTTGACTTAGACCCACTCCATTCACAGTGGAGCGGAGGAGAGAGCAGTCTACGACAGCCTGGTTGGGCTCAGTCACAGATGAGGATGACTCTTCAGAATCTGAACCGTCAGGTCAGTTTGGGACAATATGGTTCGATCATGTTGGTGATTACTAGATTTGCTGGCAATAAACAATTTTCATAAGGTTAGATTTACAACGGTTGATTAACAATGGTACATAAACTAAGTCAGTTTTAGCTTATTCAATGACCTATCAAGCACGAAGTGTTGTATTATGTAATAAAAGAAGCAGTGGCAGTTCTTCAATAGCTGTGGCGCACTGCATGATGACCTTCAAATAAAAAACCCCCCACAAAAGATCCAAAATAAAACAAAAAAACAACAAACTCAAAGCTCAAATTAATATCTTCTATTCACAGAACACAGATTTCCAAAATCTCAAGCTGTGTTTTAAAGGATAACTTTTCTGAGCTGAATCATCCAGCTCAGATTGGACCGGTCTAAATAATTTAGATTTTCCGAATACAAATAATCAAATACTCCTTTCTAAGCATATGGTAATTCGAGCATCACTAACCAATTTCAATATTGTTACAGTCAGTTCTCAGTGATTTGACATCAAAAGTAGTAATAATCATTAATATGAATCTGACAGATCATATCTATTTTTGAATGATCTTTGATCCTATAAATGTTCTCCAGATGATAGAAGTCTGACTTTGTAATTGTATTTTTGTGTCTCTGGAGATTCAGGTCTGGGTTCATCACTGCAGCTATTTTGGGCCTGGTGGTTTCTAATTGTAATAGCTGAAGTTGTGTGATTCTTGATCATTCCTGTTTAGGTGCAAAAGTAATTACTTTGGCTTTGTTTCTCTTCAGCTGAAGAATGTTAAGGCACATTCACATGTCTGCTCGACATTTGAATGGGTTCATAGTCACCCGGTAACATTGCAATGTAGACCTGTGCATCATCTGCATAGTTATGAAAACTAATCTTACTACTTGTAATGATCTGAGCTTGTGGGAGCATGTATGTGTTAAAAATGACGGACCCCAAGATGAAACCTTGAGGTACCCCGCTTGTGATTAAGCCTGAGAAAGCACTATAAACCAACGTTTGATAATATTAAATGATCAAAAGGGACTTCTGGCTTCAGTAGACTTCTTACAGTGCTGCTAATATTGCAAATATATTCTTATTTGGAAGCACAAGATGACTTGTTGTTGTCTTGTCACAGAAAGACATGAAAATGTTTTCATAAATACCGTTTAATGTCCCCACTGATTTAAACAAGTAGTACTTTCAAAGCCTTTCAAAGTCACTAAGAACCAGCATCAACAACCAACCAATGGAGACATTTCTGGGTGGACCTGACATCAATGGAGTAAGCAGAGTCAGGTCTTGTGAAGCTCAAAGGGAGCGCTTGAATTCACCTTTTGTTCGTCCCTAAACTAGACGCTGGGGAGACCGCGCCAATCTGGTCAGCAGATCTCAAAGAGAGGGAGAGCCACACTTGGATTTAAATTAATGCGCTGCTCCTTGTTGAACAAATTCACCATTGTGACTAGTTAGCCTGATACTATCCACATACCTGCTTTTGGGGAATGCCTGTGAAAGGACTGCTCTGGAGTCTCTGCCAAGAGGAGCGATGGGAGTGCTGAGGAAAGAGGAGGGGTCCAACCTAATGGGTCACAAATTCACATTGAGAGGAACCACATCTGCATTTTATCAACGGGGCCCAGATAGTGTTACAGGGGGACGATTGTCTGCAGATTGGCCATTGGTCCTTCTAAAGTGGTAAATTGTTGAGCAAAAGCAGAGCTGCGCACAGGATGACGTAGCATGATGCCGACTGCCATTCACTCAAGCCACGAGGTTAACACTGTTAAGAAAAGGCCTGATAAACGTGGAAGATGCTTCAAATAACTCCAAGTTGGGCACCTTCACGTTTTCCTTGGAAATTCTCCGTCTGTGATTATGTTTGACGCTCCAAATCTTCATAATTCAGTTATGTCTTGTTCACGTTAGTTTTCTTCTTTTTTTTTGTATTTACTCTCTCCGACATCAAACATATCAGTGGTAATTTGGCGGAAAGCCTTTATCTGCTCAGACATGCTCTCTTCCCATGGCTGACCCAGAACATCGTCTGACACATCTTCCCCACAGGGAGCTGTGGACGTGGGGGCCTGGCGTGGCCTGACAGCACAACAAGCCCCACGAGGCGGCGGCGGCCCCGTCGGGACCCCCTTGTCTCTTCCCTCTGCTTCATTACCGTCTTCTCCCCTTCTTTTCTCCCTTTCATCTGCAGTCTATCGCTGGCTCCGAGCCGCTCTCATCCGGGAATACGGCGAACGAGGGGTGGGAGGCCGCAGACGGAGCGGATATGGGAAAACGCAGAGTAAACATTTCAAAGGCCGGGGATTTTCATGTTAGCTTTAAAGACCCTCTTTAATATTAAAACAGGCTGCAAATTAGATGAAGGCAAATGTTTGCACGACAGCGACGCGTCTGATAAGGGTTTTCTATCATCGATGAATCACAGCTGAATGCGTTTTAGTAAAATAATTGAAGCACACAAGAAGAAAATTTGTCTTGAGGGATAAATTGATTGATCAATGGAGACTCTGACTGACACTATTTATTCATTATGACTTGGATAAAATGTTGCCTTTGATCTGCTGCTGTCTGCTTGTACTTTCATAGCTTCTTGCCAGGCAGCTCACATCAAGCCCATGCAGCTCTGTGGAAGCAGCTGCCTCAAAAGTGACCAGATAAAGTTCTTGAGTTGGTCTTCAAAGGGCAGGCCAATAAAGACGCTCAGACAAATCTCTCTGCTTTATCTTGATTGTCAGAGTAAATGAGAGGGAGACCCATTCCACTTTGTGATCACCCATTTTCACTGTAATTTTGTTTATGGGATGGGGATAAACAAATTAGAGCTGATGGGCAGGATAAGACGTACACATACTGACACAGATACAACTTTTGCACTTGCTTACCATGCATTGTTCGTCATTAGGGACCTCACAGTGGTTTGAGAGTTGCACTTTTTGACAACTTGTGATTACATTTTTCTTTCAATTATTTAAACACAAAATACTTAGTAGTTGTGGTTGTAGAAGAAATTTGATATTTTCTTTCTAACCTCTGTACAAATTCAAGTCTGACCTGTGTGGTGGGCATTTGCATACGGACCTTTGAAATTTTGCTACAGATTTGCGATTGGATTTTGGTCTGGACTTTGACTAGGCCAGTTTACATGGCTAAACTATTTTGTTGTTGCTCTGTTGGGATGTTCAGGGTTGTTCTTGTTTGTGCTCTCTATTTAACTCCTTCCTTTCAGTTTTCCTGTTGCAAAAAAAACTTCTGACAGCATGATGCTTCCAGCATTATGTTTTTATTGTGAAGTTATTGTGTTCAGTGTGACTTACCAGGCAAGCAAGACTTTGCATTAAAGATGCTTTTTGTTCACAAATTTTCTCTGAGGAAATTGTGAGGCCATCAGAGAACCGACGTGTTAATAAATATTATGTATCATTTACATGGTACTGATCTTATAAATTACCACAGATTTATAAAGGCCAATTTCTATATTCAGGTATTTTCTGCTTTAAATTTGCTTAGTAATACGCATATTATAACCTCTCAGTATACAATGTTTCTCTTTAGAAATTGTGCTACATTAACATTTAAAAGAATTACTTATTCAACCCAGATTATTCAGAAAACATCTCATTCCTGCAAAATTTTATTGTATTTGATTTTGTTTAAGGTAAAGCAGTTTTGGTTCAACATATTTAGTCAGATTTTTTATGTGTATAAATCTTACTTAATTTTCCACCTGGAATTAATAATAACAAATACATTTTTTGTAAAATTCTCAGAGCACAACACATTTTAGAAATTTAATTTAGATGCATATAATTACAAATAAAACAAGTAAATGTCTCCTGATTCACCAATAGTATATTTTAGCAACAAGGCAGTTCAAAGTACTTTACACCATACAGTCACCAATTAGGAAACAAGCAATAGACTTTACATTTTTGTCATCATCGGAATCATCAAGAAGATTCATCATGAATTATATTTGACATTGACTCAGATGTTTTATTTGACAGGCTTTAAGCAACTGGGTGTAACTTATTGCTCTCATGTTTGCAGAGGCCGGCTTTAAAGAAACGGCTCTCTTCTGATTTCTTTGACCACCTAAAAGCTCGTTTCTTCACTAAGCACGCAGATTCCCACCAACACCACAAAGACCTCCGTCTGCACATCCTTGCCGTTTTATTGTGCATTTTCTCTCACGTGCGGCTACACTTTCTGCCTGGAAGCTGCCTTATCGCCAGACTCTCATGCACCCCCCAGACTCCACTAATCAAGACAAACTCCAGCCCTCATCTCCTCCAAAAACCCACCCTATCATATCTTCCTCTCATTCCTTCCCCCAATCTCTGCCTCTGACCCAGAACTCTTTCCCTCCCCTCCTGGCTGCTGGGCCGCACAGGGTCCCACTGTAATTGGTTTAGACATAATTTACTGCCCACTTGGTAATGTAGCATTTCAGCATCTGATAAAAATCATATCAAGTCGCAGCGCTGGCCGCCACGGCTTGAAAGGGTCCCATTGTAATCATTTAGATACCAGAAGAGGTTCCTGCTCTCTTTCACTCAGCTTCACTTGGTTACTCCCCCGAACAGCAGTACAGCCTCTGTACTGCTGTTCTCTCCACAAGGACTTAAATATAAATCAGTGTATTCACTTTCATGTATATTTCACCCATATGTACACTCCCTGATGACATTTCCCTATTTACTTCTTCACTTTCTTTTCTTTCTTTCTTTTTGTTTGTTTTACTGCAAACAATTTTTCAGGGTCAGGACAAAAATGTTGAAACGATAATTGTGGCTGCTGTGACTCACTTGACTTCTCAGGGTAATAATATTCTTGTTTCCCTTTATTCTTTAGAGACAGGGCAGGAGGAAGCAATGAAACTTGCCTCTTGAGGAGGAAATACCTAAAAAAAATAAAAGAAATGGGGAAATTATGAAAGTTTTTATAATAACTGCTGCACTGTTTAGCAAAAAAATAAAAATAAAAAATAAAAACACTTCAGTGTTCTCATTTTATGATGTTGCCACCTCAAACTTCAATGTCTTTTATTGGGATTTTATGAAATAAACTTACAAAAAATGTAAAATTGTGAAGTATGAGATAAAATATACATTATTTACAACATTTTTTACAAATAGAAATCTATAAAAATGTCTGCCTAACAGGGTATGTAATTCAATCACTGTATGAATATCCTGGATTGTTAGAAATCATTAAGGACCAATCAGTGTAATGAAGATGAAGGAACACAGTAGACAGGTAGGGGGAAAGTTGTGGAGAAGTTTCATGCAGGTTTATACCAAAGCCTTGAAAATCTCAAGCAGCACTGTTCAATCCATGACCCCAAAATATAAAAAGTACTACAACAGCAAACCAACGAAGCCATGACCTTACCTAAACTGACAGGCAAGTGGATTATGAATCAGAGAAGCAACGAACAGAAGTAACTCTGGGGCAGCGGCAGAGATCCAAAGGTCAGGTGGGGCAATTTTTGGACAAGAATAACTTTTCCACTGATACATATTCAGTGGAGTTAAACTCGACTCTACATGGTTCAGGATTTTGTTTTTCATTATTACTGTATAGCAGCTCTGTGTGGGTGGGATCATCCACGGAGGGCGGCCCCAGAGTCTGGATAAACAATCGACTTGAACACAACACAAGAAGCACAAAAACACAAAAGCACCTCATTGTTACACAACACTGTTGTTTTCAATGACGCTATTTTCCCTAAAGCTACCAATCTGCTCAGTCCTTGTTGTAAGTTTTTACAAAAGGCGAAGTCGCTCTTGTGTGACCACCAGTGCCTCCACCCCCCAGTGACTGGAAATCTTCTGACATCGTGTTTTGAGCCTGACGTGGAACGCTTGCCTCCCCAACATATCTGTTACCCTACACTATAGTTTGTCCTAGATTGTTTCTTGTAATGTGACGAAACAAGAAAAGATGTAAGAGGAACAGTGATTGCACACACACACCTCATGCTTCCTTCAGGACTGAAACAGACATAAAAGGTATCAAAATGAATGATAAGTTGTAACATATTAGAATTAACATCTGTAGAAGAAACAATCCTATACACTGTTTTGTTATTGCGTCTTAGTAAATTCTGCATTCATAGTAGCCCAGTCTGCTCCAGTTAAAAAGCTAACAGGATATTGAGATAATTAGCAGGATGCGTAAGGATATGAACTTTGGGTTCAATTGCATGTGAAAAGACTTTTCTTCCAGGCTTATGAGAGCGGAAAGGAGACTTATGAACCAGCTAATCCAATGATAACACTGATTGCCTCTTAGCTTGCAGATTTTCAAACTATGTATATATATATATATATACATATATTTAAGCCCATAGCATGATTTAGAAGACTGATATTTAGACACTGCACTGTGAACTGGTGATGTAGTCTTATCAGTAAATTAAAATTTATAGAACACATAGAGATTTTTCGGCTGTGTTTACCCAATAAGCCTATTACAAAAGCTAATTTTAAAATAACCTAATACTGTTTTCCCTTTTAGAAGGAGTGATTAGGATCAAAATTTCCACCCACCCACCGAGCTGAAAGAGGGTGGAAAAAAAATCCTCATCGCCTAGCGGTGGTATTTGAGATGGAAATTTAGTGGAGCCGATTCCTATTTCCAGGTCCTGCAGTGGATCCCTATAAGTGCACAATTTGCCATGTGTTTTATGAGCGGCACTAAATCTGGGTTTTATCAGTGTTAGGGAAAATTCCAGGGGCTCTCCTTGGGTGTCATTAACATCCAGAGCGACAGCCAAGAAGGTCCGTCCACTTGCTTCAGAGCTCATCTGCTGCCTGCCTGAACACAGAAAGGAAGAAACGGAGAACAAAAGATAAGTATCTAAACACTAAGCAGGGTCTTTGTGCAGAGAACATTTTAAATTAAGTAGGAAGGTGATCAGGTAGCAATCACAGCCTCAGCACTACACTACTACCACTACTAGGTTCTTTTCTAAAAAAACAGCTGAGCTGAAGTAATTATTTACTTTGATAAACATTTTTAAACAATAAACACTATTTTCATGAAGTTTCATCAGGTGCTTTTTCTTATCCTTTTGGAAATAATCTCTGTTAGTAGCTAATTTCTCAGACGTGCAGTGTATAATTAACATTTGTTGTCAAATTTAACTGAAAAGCAAACAAATCTGTTAGGGATAAAATTTAAAAAGAAATTAAAGGGTGCAGTAACCTGATTTAATTTGGTTCAGTGTCACCATTTAGTCTTTTGAGTTTCCAATAACAATTCTTGTGAATCAGATTAGCATGAAGTAAAGTTTAGCTGTCCTGGTAGGACCTTATCAAATTGTGTCACATTTGCAAAACATCTTGTTCCATAAGGGTGTCAGTCAAGGGAAGGCGGAAGAGGGAAGGAACGAAGAAGACATTTATAAATCATTGGAGAAAACAGTGGTGTTACAAGAACTGTACATTTCCCCAAAATTTTGGAAAAGAAGAGGCGGGAGCTGGTCAGGAAGAGCCAGGAGTGATACTGTCCTACATAGACTGGTCGTGTTCTAAGTATGACAACAATCTCCTTTATTTCACCATATTTCCTAAACCAGCAAGTAGGGCTGCTAGATAGAAGCCTTTTCATTCAAAGAGAGCATCCAGAACTAGCAAAAATGTTCCACAACAGTGTAAAATAATGTTGTAGGAACCAAGACTTGAAGTTCATGGCCACAATTTGAAAAGTTTGGCATCACCAAAAGAACAATATGATCACTGTTCAGTTTGGACAGAATTATGCAGTGAAACTACTTTTCTCCTGATGAATTTGAGGGTGTTTTTTTTTTTTTGTCAAGTTAGGGAAAATCTAGAGCATGCTGTGTGCTTTCTTCTGATGACTTTATGACAGGAAAATTTTATTTTTGTAAAGACTTTGCAAGAGTGCAGAACTAAATCTGCAGAGGACGGAGGACAAGAGGAGTTCTGATAATCTGATGGATTTAGAGAACAAGGCAAAGTAGACAAATATTTCCAAGTCATGATATGGGATGATGATGTACTGATTTTGGGAAGACATGACTTTTTAGTGTGTCTTTTATTACAGAGGTCCAACACCTGACATGACATCGCCAAACTGTTTAACCAGCGTGTTAGAAAAGAACTACTTCCTGTTCAACACACCACACTCAGCCAGTCCCAGCACTTCTCTCTCTGCTCAGTTTACAGACATTAAACATCAATCAACCCCCCTAAGAAAAGACTAGTATTTTTTAAAAATCTTTTTAATTTTTTTCCATTTTAAAACATAAACTAGCAATATGATGAGTTGCTAGAGGGTTCATGTAAGCTAATTATATTACAAACTGTGAAATTTGAGGTGAAAATAAGACGTTTTGCTTTGTACAATAGTAAATGTTTCAGAAATTGTGATTTTTTTTTTAAAACAGGAATGTAAAATAAAACACACCAGAGAACTAAAAAAAATCTGGTTATCTATTTTGAAAGTCTGTAAAAGTTTTTCTTTGGGAAGAACCAGTGATTGTACCGTTTCCTCAGGGAAGCAAGTCAGAAGAAGATGACTGGTCTTGTTTGATAAATGCAAAGCCGAAGTTTAGTACCATCCTAATTATCTTTTAATGATTCCCTATTTCCTTTGGTTTTGCTTTTTTTCTATGCAATTCTGCTCGACCCGAGGGGCACAAACAGGTGGGAAATATTAGACCATCATATAAGACTCTAATGGGATAGCTTTGCCTTTACTCAATGGGCTAAACAAAGTGCCTTACTGGAAGAATAACCACAAACCACCAACCAGTCCATGATCCAACATTTAGGTTGTTTGGATGCATCAGTGTCCACCAGGCTGCATGAACGCCAGCTTGAATCGGCTAAATCGGGCGTCAGCTGAGGTTAACCTTCTCGTCTGTTTGGTGTGCCTGTGAGCCGTCAAAATGCTGAAACTCTCCACCACCGCAGGGCCGCCATCCAGGGGTGAGCCATTAGTACTCATTGTGAAAAGTGAGTTTTTAAGTGCTCGCTAAATCAAAGGCAGGCTTATGTTTTCTGAGGAGGAAGGACTTGGGAGTAAATAGGTGGTTTTCCTGCTCATTCCAAAGTAAATAAGATAGAAAACTGCTTCCATCTACTTCGGAGCTCAGCCGTCTGGGTTCTATTTACACCGCCAGCTATTAGCCATCTCGCACCATCACATTTATGACCGTGTGCACAGATGAAAGGTATTTGTACGCATGGAGAAAAACCTTGAGAGAGGCCAAGTCTTGTTTAGCTGAAATAATAGAAAAGAGATTATCGATGCATGTGGTTGTCTGCTTAAATGCCCAACCTCTGACTTGATAGTTTTAACAACTTAATAGCTTGTACAAAAGGGCAAAAGTGAGGCCCATTATGCTGGGAAAAATGCAATCTGTTCAAAGGACTGGAAACAATTTCACAAGCCAAGCTGCAAGTTAAATGTATTTTTTTTTTTTTTTTTATGGCTTGGGCTCGTTGAGAACAGCTCTTAGAAATCAGGTGTCATTGGCAAACAAAGTAATTACATTTTAATCCCAACTAATATGTTTCAAAACTGTGCAATGAAACAATTAATACCCAGTGCCGCCTCCAACCTCCCACGCCTGCAGGCGATGGAAAGCTGCCAAACCGTCGCGATCCTCGGCACCCTAAATGAAAACACAAATGAAACTGTGTATCCGTCGGCGAGGCGGCGCTGACATCATCGCTTCGCCTGTGCATCGTCGACTCTCTTCACACAAGAGCGTGCACTTGATAGGACTTGTGGCCACTTAAGAGGCTTTCTAGTGGTTTTCATCAACTGTCAGGTGTCAAGTGCAGTTCTTTGGCTTTGTTATAATAAAATCCCCCCGTTTAGCTGTCACTGATCCACAGAGGTCCCCTCATCTACCGAAATTCGCCCTAATGTCAAGCCATGAGGGATTAACTTCAGGGCAATAACACGCAATTAGATTTATTTCCCCCCTCTTAAGCCTATTAGGCCACAGCTGAGCAGTCAGTGGTCATGCTTTAGCTGAATTTAATTGTGTTTCTTATGCCCAATGAGCTGTGTACCGTGGGGGGTGGGAGGGATGAACAGATCCTTGTTTCGCAGAAATATACACCTTCAAAAGAGTTCACAAGTGGTCGAGGCGATCGTGGCTCTGAGGCAGCGCTGTGCTGCCAGCATGGGAGAGGTGGGGACTCTGCGAACTGCAAAGTGAAACTGACACCACCTCTAATCGTTTCACTTTATATGCCTTTCACGGACTCGCTAATCCTTTTACGCATAGATAAAGATGTGTCTTCCACTCTGAGCCCCATGTGCTGCTCTGACAAAGGCCTTTTTTTTTTTTCGCCTTTGTAGATGCATAGCTTCATCCTTTCTTTGCCGGTCGAGGGGCAGAACCAAAAGGAGAAAACATAGATGCAAAATTGCTGCTTTTGGTATCAAATGTAAAAAAAAGTCCTTTTTTCAGCAACGACTGGTGACCCGAAAGTGGGAAGGTGCCTCTAACATGAATAATTACTGACTGTTCAGGGCTAGAAATTTTTTTTTTCCCTAACAGGACACAGTAAAATCAACACTCTTTCGTGTGGAAATTGTTACTGAGCAAAGAGCAGTAGGCCTTTCAAGATGTTTTATTTAAAAATGAAACTTTATTCCCTGTGACACATCTATAGATTGGTGTGGTTCTTTCAGGCTGCAGGAGAATGAGAGAGAGCAAAACCACAGTAGAAAACAGGAAGGCTGAAGGGGAATACAGTTTTATTCTTTGAGCTTCCAGTCTGATGCGAGAATTGAAAATGTTGGCAGCCCTCTGGATAACTTTCTCACACATGATACCAGGTCAACTTATATAAATAACTACTGATAAGATTTCAAAAAAAATTTTCAACTACAATTTATATATTCTTTTCTAAAGTCCCTAATGAGAAATCCAAAAGAACTATAAACTTTGATTAGCCAAAGCTTCACACCAAAACAAGGATAAAAAATTGGCAATAAAAATCATACTACGTAGGTTGATTATTTGTTTACTTGTTCAATTTTGATGCAGATGAGAAACAAATTCACTACTTAAGAAATTATTCACAAATGTGTTCAAATGCATATTTATAGTAAAAAAGAAATAACAGGGAAACTTCAAGAAAACATGGTTCGCTGTTATTGCTTTCACCAACCTTGTCCAATACTCAACTTTAAAACGGTGCATTGAGATAGGCATGACTAATGACAGTCTCACGCAGAGCTTTGTTTGGTCAGAGTTAATAGTCTCCCAGGCTGCGGCGCAACGCTTTGCTCAGTTTCTGATTGTGGCATTGTCTCTCTCTGCCTTTGGTTTGGTCCTCAATAAACTGAGTGCAGCTCAGTCACACAGCAGAGCAATGCATCGGAACAGCTTGTGAGCAGCCACGCAAACTGATTTACTGGTGCTGAGACGCCAATTCGCTCACTTTCTTTATGTATCTGGGCATGAGTATAAATCTAAAGTTTAAAAGTACAGAAGCTTTAAGTCTGTAGCTGAGGTTAGACGTGGATGCTCTTCCACTAAAGCCTGTTTTACCTAAATCTTTTGGCTTCGGTTTCCGTCTTAGTTGGACTTTGTCAAAAGTAGCTATTCATGGGTTAAAGTCAGATTCACTAGGGTTAAAAATAAATTGAATATGGCACAAATTGCATCGTATTCCAGGTTAGAAATGTCCTTTTCTAAACAATGATTGAAAGAAAAAGTTAGCTGTAGTGCACACCAGAAAAATGTACATATTTGGCCTAGTGTGGCAATGTAGACAGAAAAAGTAACAAAAATACTTTTTCCCAAAGAAACATTTGAAAAGTACAGTATTCATTTGTAGTTACCCCTCTTTACTCTGATGCCCTCAAATGAAGTCAGCTGGTTATAGAGTCCATCTAAGTGAAGCTTACTCTCAGCTGATCCGTGAAGGGCTTACATGTTCGTCAGAGAGCTTTAATAAACAAAAAGCATCATGAAGGCCAAAGAACACAGCAGTCAGGTCAGGGAGAAAGACTTGGAGAAGTATAAGCAAAGATAGCTTACAAAACAATATCCAAAGCTTTAAATGTGTCACAGAGCCCTGGTCAAGCCAGTATCCTACAAATAGAAAGAGTATGGCACATCTGCAAACCAATGAGCCAAAAAAGCTTTGGAGGAGGCGCAGAGATTCCTGCTCAGGAGGGAAGGGTCTCCACAAATCTGGGCTTCAGTAAGAAGAAATCCACTATTCAAAGTAAGCCATAAGAACTCCAGCTTAAAGTTTGTCATTCATGTACTTCTAAAGGTTTTATGTGCTTGAAAAGGGTGGCAGATACACCTCTGTGGGGGGGGGGCGGCTGACCTGCTGGTTCTGCAGACAGATCCGGAAAAATGAGGATCGTTGAGCCACCCAGTTTGGAAACTTGTTTACTGAGTTTCCTTGCTTTGTCCAGAACCAAGCAAGTCTCTGTGATCCCTGCGTACAGCCCATGACACCAAGTCTGGGAAGACCCAACAAATTGCTGCCATTAAAAGTAGATCGCTCCACCCATAATGAGAGCAGCGAGCACTCAGAGACCCATCAAGCCTCACGCAATCCAATCAGAACAAAAACAAACATGGTGAGCAGAGAGCCCTCGTTAGGCCATCATCTCCCCCAGACCCTCGCTTCAGTTTAAAACACTGCCTGATGACTGAACAAACAAACCCTCAACATCTTTTCTGTTTGGTGTTTGGATTCTCGGGGCCAGATTAGTAATCATATCTCTGTCCTGTTATGTTATGTCTCTGCAGAGGGGAGGAGGTGTGAGACGGCGGGTTCCAGCTAAAGGCAAGGAGAGGGGCCGGTGGGCTTTCATTGAAAACATAATTGGCATGGCCCCAGTGACACTGTCCATCAGATTGTGCTGAGCCTCTCTGTGTGCATTCGCGGGGCCCCTGCAAGGTTTCATTAAACAAGGAGCAGAGGCCTCCGAGGAGATGTTTGTGCAGCCTCAGTGGCTCCACTACACAGCAAGGAGCGCAGCTTCGTAAACGCAGCCTCGCTCAGAAACAATTAGCTTGGGAACTGTATCTAATAAGGAGCCTAAACGGTTTCTCGAGCGCTCGAATGTGTCTCCGCTTTAAGGTCTCAATTTAAAAAAAGCAGATTTTTGAAACTATTTGTGATTATTTTAGAGAAAAAATTTTATTTTAGCCCTATCAACGTTAGTAGGGGGTTAGTAATCCTAACCCTAACCCCTAACCCTAGCCGTAACATGTCTGGAAGGCAAAATGTGTTACTAATGTGTTACTAACAGTATTTTTGCTTTGATAAACTACTTTCTCATGATAAGAAGGAACACTTATCAAGTCAACTGAATACCATGATGACCTGCTGAATAAAGTTTTGGATAGATAGCGGTTTCCTAATGATGCCGACTGAGCTAGTTTGTCACCAGTCACAACTTTAAAAGCCAAGCCTTCTGTAAAACATCTGTACCTTTTGTAACCAAATATGCATGTCTCCAAACAAGTTTGTAACAGTTCACAACAATAGCCAACAATCATCCATTGGCGTCCAAACCAAATGCACAACGGTTACGCTATGACACAAAAAACATGAACTGAGATCCTGCTCTGCATAAAAGAGCCAAACCTGAAGTCATGGGCCTCAGCAAAGATAATCATCAGAGATATTGAATAGGAGGATGGAAGAATAAAATGAACTCTAAAACCCAGAGGAATCTGTGCGGCCTTATAAGGTCTTCGGTGATGGAGAGAGGGCAGAGAGGGTAAGTGAGCCAACAAAACACCGGACAGTACCAGCTCGTCCATGCATGGGAAAAACCTCGCTCTCTGAATGTGGAACCAATGAGTTTAATAAATAAAATCACATCCAAAAGAGATTCCATCATAAGTACCTCACTTGGGTCCCAAAGCCTAGGTTGAATAAGTCAAGGCAGAGCCAACTTTTCATCCTCAGAAGAAAGAAAAAAAGAGGTTAATATTTTCTCTTAAGTTACCCTTAATTCCAGCTTTCAAGTGGCTCTTAGCATTTTCCACTAAGCCATCCAATCCTGTCCCCCAACACTGCAGTTAACAGCCGCATTCATCTCTAAATAGCACACTTGTAGCTCTCAGTATGCTCATCTGTCCATCAGGTGAAATTTAATAATCATATTTGTGTAACTCGCCCTTATAATTCCCACGCAGACACACTCAACAGAAGCTAAATATACACCACTTCAGCTGGCTCCACAAGTCTACTTGTGTCTGCTAGCAATTAGTAAAGCAGGTTTGTGCGACTCCATTGTTTGGACTGCCGGCCTCTCGCAGAGATAATGAGCCTTAATCGTTGAGTGACACCATAATTGCCAAGGTGTATGGTGACACGACAACAGACGCAATTACCCTACTTTTGACATCAATGCTCTCATTAAATGATGTCATTGAAATGTGATGCTTTGGATACACACCCAGCCACCCTGCCTACTATGCGCGCGCACACACACCTATTACGCTGACCGTGTATGGGGTTTCTAGGTATAAAAGTACTTGCCTGCCTGGGAATCAAAAAGTGATTTTTCACTATGTGTTACTTTATTTTTTATTCTTTTTGCTTGTTTATTTTTGTTCAAGAGCCAGTGTTTTAGATATATCAGTTTTTGCTAAAGTCACTATTAGCATGTTTAGTTTTAAAAGTGTATAAAAATGAAAGGAAATCCAGATTTTATTGTGATCATGCACCACACTGGAAGCTTTGACGTTTTATTGTAGTCACATAATCTCTCACTGAAAATTTTAGAACGAGCAAACGCTTATTTTGAACCGATTAGAAAGAAATTATACATAAGGACCATACACATCTTTGCTAAAATAAATGTACAAATACATTGCTTCACTTTAATCTAAAGGACACGATACACTTTTCAAAAATAAAAACAGAAGAAACATCCGATTAAACTAATGCAGACGTGGGGTCTGTCATTAAGTTTGTTGGTGGAGGACCAGAATGCAGGCGGGATGCTGGCAGAATAAAATGAGAAGTTTATTTGGTACATAAACTGAATTCATACTGACCAATCAAAACACTATACACGAGAGCCACACACGCACTCACAAATGCACACACATTCATGCACCGAAATGCAGACTGCTAGGCAAGATTGGGTAAAGAGCTTTGCCAAGGGGCACACTGACAGGAGGAAGGTTTAATCATGCCCACAACTTGAAAATTTCAAGCCACTGAGCCACTTTCAAAGTATTTAAAGATGTAAATTCCAAAACTTAGAACATCGAGGAGACAATCCAAGAAGCCAAGGTAGAAACATGGGCTTGCGAGAGACCGGCAGCGGTGGGAAACAAAACAGGAAACAACAGGAGAATCTTACAGGGCGGGGGATGAAAACGGGGACTTTATATACTGGAAGAAGTGATTACTGGAGTTGGAACAAGAGAAGCTGACTAACTGAATGAGAAGCAGCTGCAGGGCAGCATTAAACTAATAGAGCTAAATGCTGAAATAAAAAAAATATGAGCAAACACAACAATAGTGAAAGTAAACAAGCACTAAAGTAACAACAAATGCCAGATTAAAAGTGACAAAGCAGCTTAGAAATGCATGCTACAGAGAAAACAGAAGGAAATAGAACCCAGTGTGAATAAAAAAATAAAATTACTAATATAAAAGAGAATCTCCACTGACTCAAAAGCACAAAAAAACCTAAAGTACAAAACAAAGCTATAAGATAAACTTAAAATCCTTCAACTTCAACTTGTGACATACTGTTCTTAGTTGTTTTAGACTTAAAAATATCTGCAGTCAGAGCAGTAATTCAAACATTTAAAATATCTGAGATGAATACATTTGGAAAGCACTAAGCAGTTTTTATAATATTCTGGAGCAATACAACGTAAAAACGTTCAAATGTGAAGTTTCTGAAACCGGGGTGAAGTTTAGATAGTGGAAAAGATTCATTGTTTTGGCTCCTTTGGTTGGAGAGCTACAGAAACCAAAGAGGCATCTTGGGGTTATCAAGTCTCCATAACAAGAGCATCTACATACCAGCTGGACTGTAAATAGTTTTGCTTTTTCCTATTATAAAATAAAAAACATAAATGTGTAAAGTTCAGAAACTCCACTGGAACGCTTTCCCCCTGGAAAGACACGATTTGGCTGAGATTGTGTTCTCCTGAGGAACAAGTTCTCCAATCGGAGTTAAAAAAACCCAACCTCATGCCCACTATATGGAGGAATACGGAGGTGGATCTGTGATGCTGTGGGCTTGTTTCTCTTTTGAAGGCCCTGGGAAGTTTGAACTCTTTGAAATGTTTTAGAAAAATAAATCTGGTGGACTCTGCCAGAGCCCTTAAAGCGAGTTGTCTTGGGGTTTCTCAGCAGGATTAAGATCCAAAACATATGTCCAAAACAGCAGAGAAAGGATTCACCTGACAGAACACTGACCTTTGCTAGGACTATCTCATTCCCCTTCAGACCTGAATCCCACAGCATTAGAGGTTGTATATTATGCAATTGCAAAAAAAAAAAAAAAAAAAACATATATATTTGAAAAGCCTTTGTGGCATCTTTTCTATCCATCCATCCATCCATTTTCTGTTCACCCTTGTCCCTAATGGGGTCGGGAGTTGCTGGTGCCTATCTCCAGCTGCGTTCCGGGCGAGAGGCGGGGTCACCCTGGACAGGTCGCCAGCTTGTCGCAGGGCAGCATCTTTTCTAGTGGTTCCTATAAACTTTATAAAACAGACTTTTTGGCATAGATTCAGATTTTTGGCGCCTAAAACAAAGACACACCCTTGTTTCTATCGTTCACCTCTGCAGACCTTAACGCAAGCAGTGTGACTGCAATATTCATTTCTGTTTTCACTTAAATAGGGCTTAGAAGGCCATTTACAAGGTGCTTTTGCAAAGCGTGCAAAAGTGTTTTTTTATGATGTGTTAGGAGCTGCAGTTATGTTAGTTACCACTTAAATATATGCAGTAAAAATGTGTCAAGCAAATCTCTCATTTTGCGTTTATTGTCACACCTAACACCTCTGCTTCACCGTACGAGAGGCAAAAACAGTAAACTCAAACGCATTCAGTAATTGTTACTAATACTGTTTCACATCTTAGCTCTCTTTTTTTTTTTACTTGAATTAACACACAGTGACACACACACCCCACACACAAGACACACACAGAAGCAGACAAACAGAAAACACAAGCAGAAGTCCGAGTCTACAAATAAGTAAAAAAGAAATTGTAAGGTTGACTTTTGCAATTACATATGTGAGGGAGAATTTACCTCCAGGTAATGTTTTAATGAGCTTGAGCTAAGTAGAAACGCTTTCAAGAAAATAGTAATAATAATTAAAAGAAAGTTCATCAGTCAAAATCCGCTCTTGATAAAACTCTATAGCGTGTGAAATATTTGTCCCCGGCTCCTGTGAAAGCTTTGCAAAGATCCTTGGGTGCCATAAAACCTGAAGGCAATTAAAAGGGCTCATTTTTCACCACGTTTCTAAATTCTGTAGCAATTAATCTGCCCAATTTGATTATGAACTGCACAAATTAAACAATAAAGACCTGTCTAATGAGGGATTAATTATGGGTAGCGGGAGGGGAGAGGGGCTGGAGCCGCAGCCATGTGTCAGTGTCTCCTGCAGACAGCGCAGGGCCATAAGGAAGACAAAGAGGCTCGGCGTCCATGTGGTCCGGCACTGATAGGGCCCCCTCATCACAGATCAGTAGATCCGCAGCCAAGAGAGCCCATAAAAGGCCCGGCCGTAATTGAAAGTGCCAAAATCAATAGCGCTGACAGGCCTTAATTAAATTAAATATGTCTCCCATAGGAGAGGACTGGGGCCCAGGGGAAGAAGAAGGGAGAGCAAGAGCTGCTGCCTGAGTGAGCTCACTGTGAGAGGACTGCTGAGACATCCAGACCGCGTGTCCATTACGGAGCAGTGACTTTACATAACTGGTAGGAGATTGTACCAAGGAGAGGTGTGTTTTATAATGCCAAATGTTTGGAGGTGGCAAAACGCAAAGGGAGTAATCATTAGCGTAATCGTGTTGTTTTGTTTACCAAAGTTGATGTTGAATTTTACATGTAAACTGTGATATATTTCCAAGTGTTGTTACCTTGAGGACATCTTTCTCTGGTCCAGGGAACGTGTTTAGAGCGCAGTGTTGGGTTTTAGCCTTTTTCTTTTTTTTTTTTTGCATAATGATGACCTCCTGATCTGTAAGAGTAAGCCAAAAAATATTATTAAAATTGAGAAAAAGTCACTGTAAAAATGATACTCGTGTGTTGCATTAGTTTCACTTGCTTGCTTGCTAATCAACGGCTTTATGAGTCAACAGGTTTACTTTTACAACTCTAATTGCTGTCCCAGAAGACAAAATACTGTGTAAGACTGACCGGTGGAAGCTCTCCATACTTAGTCATGTTACATTTGCAAAATTTCAAACATCTTATTTCAGTTTAATGCAATTTAAAAGAAGAAGAAGGGAGAGCAAGAGCTGCTGTCTGAGTGAGCTCACTGTGAGAGGACTGCGTAAAACAATACACTCTAGTTTTAGTGCAAAGTAATGCGCTTTACTTCGCTTCATTAATATTCCCATTGACTCTGACCAGATTCCCTCTCCTCGCTGAAGAAAAACACCACCACAGCATAATGCTGCCACCACCATGTTCTCTTCCCAGTTCTGGGTAATGCATCGTACAACACTTTCCGATATCGTTTCACTTCTTCAAAGCACTGCAGCTATTTCAAATGTGGATTTAAGAATATATTTTTACTACATCCACGTTTTTAGACGTGAAGTGTGCTGTAATTTCTAAAGGTTGGGTGTCTTGGGCTTTCAGGATTACCATACTGCTGGTTGCAGAAGGGCATCACCTGTATGAAGAAACAGAAACTCCTCATCATTTCAGGCTTTGCCCACATTTAAAAGATTAGGCAGCAGGAGTCAGTGAAAGGTCACTGGCAGTGTGCTGCTGTGCGAAGAGGTGAACGAAAGACAGGAGGTTGGTAAGGAAGGGTGGTGATTGGGGGAGGGGGTTGAGGTGGGGCAATACAGGGACCTCAACCCCTCTGGATAAACTTGAGTTGCAGACGGTTGAGACTTGTGAGATTAGAATGGAGCCAGGTCTGCTGCAGACTGGTCAGAGGGATGTGGGCACGGCGCAGCTCAGCCCCGAAATATTTCAGCCAAACCTCCCCTCCGTCCCCCTCCTCGATTTCACCCCATCCTCTTCTGCTCTCATTTGGTTTTCTTTGACCAAATCCACAAGGTAAAAGCAAAGCGAGCACAATGGTCTTTTTAAAGAATAGTAATATATATATATATATATATATGTATAATCTCTACAACTGTATTTAAATATATTTGACCAAAGAAAATATACATACCCCAAAATATATTATATGGGTTTTTATTGTAATAATAGAACAAAATTAATTTAATGAGTATGCTTTACGCTTTGTAAATATGAAAAAAAATCTTTGTTTTAAATGCTGTTTTCCAAAAACATTCCTAAACAATAAAAGAATTAAAGAAGTGACTCTTAAATCAAAAAAGATATATTATTTTCTTCTCATTATTATCATAACGTTTTACTGCATTGGTAGGTAATAACTGATAAATACGTCTTCCTACACAGTATGATAACAACAACAACAACAACAATAATAATAATAATAATAATAATAATAATAATAATAATAATAATAATAATAATAATAATAATAATCATGATTAGAACTAGCATAAAACTGTGTATGTTTTTATTAGTTCCAAATGCATATGGTGGCGTTTCAGCGCTCCACTTCATTTAGCCAATCACCGAGCATCTTTTTAATGACCAATCACCGGGATGATTTGTTTCCCGCAGCTATTGCTTGTTTCGCGCTTATTAAGCATTTAGCGCTAATTTGATTTCTAATCAACAAGCGCACTCCGCGTCTGGGGGCCCCCACCGAAATGATGGAGTTATCAAACGCTTCGCCATTAGTTAATCAATCCATTTTTTAAGATATCATGTTAGCCAGACCAGTGATTTGCAAACGATTTCACCGCGCAAGGATGTTTAATGGCGTGAGAGGAATAAAGGGGGAAGGCGATCATTTAATTTCACACCAAAAGCTGCACCGCGGTTAATTGAGATTTCTTTGGCTGAGCGATGAAATGTTGTAAATCTTAAACAAAAAAAAAAAAAAGAAAGAAAGAAAAAAGAAGCAGTTTTTATCTGGATTTTACAGCGCATTGGGCGACAGGCTCAGGGAGTGATACGGCTGCTGGCACGGTGAAATGATTTTGATTTGGAAGTCAAGCAGGGGTCACAGCGTGAGGGATGCTGATCCTATCAGGCTGGGCGAGAGTGTGTGAGTGATGCTGGAGTAATGAAGAGACGTGGAGCCTATGGAGCCGAACACACAGTACTGGACCATAATGTGACGGCTAAATCCAAACTGGACCCAAATGATCGAATTGCACGGCGTTTCATTTGAACTGAATGTATATGTGATTGGATCGAGTTGTTATGAATTGAACTGAACTGATATAAAAAGGAATTTGGACCGAATTGCGCTCTGTTCGACCACTTATTAATCGCCTTGAAATGACGTCACCTGTAATTGGCGCTATAGAAATCAACTGAACTGAATACAAAATTCCCAATAATTTATTTACGAGTGTTATTATTATTATTATTACTATTATTATTATTATTATTATTATTATTATTATTATTATTATTATTAAGAGTAATTGTAATAATAGTATTATTTCTATTAAAAATCTGTCCTATTTTATGAGAAATATTATTTATACTAAGATAAAAGTGATTTAACCAGCTAAAACTTATAAAAGCGAAATGTCTGTGTGATATGGCTTTCTGCCTTGGGCGGCATGACCTGGGGGTAAAGGGAGTAAAAAAACAACAACAACCCCCCCCCCGCAAAACACCAGGAATTATTAGACATTTTTAAATACATTTTTCATTCTTACAGTAATAATCGTGATAGGAGTATTTTTAAAATAATATCCTCAGCTTAATAGGCAATGTTCCAAAAAAAATAAAACAACAACAACAAAAAAGTGTATCCATTGCTGATAATTTATTAAACTGACAACATAAAAAGCATGTCAATAGCGAACTTATCTGAGTAATAATGTCCAGATACTTTATAATAAAATCAACATGAAACAGTTCAATATTAGGCTTGCTAAACTGAAATATTAACCAACATTCAAACAGTTGAAATCTCTAAAAAAAAAAAAAAGGAGGGGAATCTCTCCGACATTTTAATTTATTTCTGTTGTTAGATCAAACACTTAATTGGTTACATAATGACATTTTTAAATGCATTTATTTAGTCCCAGAAAGGGTTCGTAGGAGTTTATGGGTCCTTATACAACCAAACCCCCACAAACACTGATCAGTGTGGAAGCAACTTTCATTTCTTTTAAGGTGGACACACTGGAACCGCCACTCCTGTTAAAATCACAGTCACATTCCAACTCGCAAGGTCAAAATAAAGTGTTGCCATAACGACTGATGATTGATTGTTGTCGCCGTTGCTTTTAGTTGGATTATTACCCCAAATATGAACCTTCTTGCAGACCGCACACCAGCGTGGTCCATAAATATTTAACAATTAAAATTGTGCTTCATTGATCAGTTAAAGTTTGAACACCGCTGACTGCGCCGATCACAACAGAACTGGGAATTTTCTCTGAAAACCTTCAACCAAAAAACCTAAAGTTTGGATAACATTTCCACCTGTGTCTCACCCCGGACCTACTTAAATCACGGTGCCTGATTCTGCAGGCACATTTTTCTTCGCAGAGCCTCTCCTCAGACAATATGCCCCCCGCTAGTCTGGCGACAGCCGAGCTGAGAGAGGGGTTTTATTCCCCCCTCTTCTCCTTCCCTTTCCTCTGAAGCGCAGAGAGGGTTTTTTTTTTTTTATCATCCCATCTCCGCAGGGACGCATTCATCCAGCCTGTCAGCTGAAAAGGTGAGGGAAGATAAATGGGGAATAAAATGCATTTTATTCTTGGTCAATTTAATAGACTTAGAAAGTTAATTATTTGAGCAGGTAAAAAAAATAATTAGCAATTCTTCTACTTTAGGAGGAGTTTATGTGTGGAAGTTTTAAAATAGTTTATTTCCTTCGGCGTGCCTCGAAATCTGGACTTTATTTCTCTGCTTCTTCCTGTTTGCTGTTCTGCGAGATTTATTATCTGTAACGTTAAAATTTGGACATAAAGTATGAAGTGGATAACTTGTGCCTTTTGTTTCCGTTGTGACTTGATGGAGACGTGCCATTTCAGTCACACTGACAAGAACCGGCAGAACAAATGAGGCATTTTTAATATTTTCTTTCTTTCTTGTCCAAAACTATTCCATGCTGACTTTTTGTGAGCCATTTCATTGTTGCTCATATTTGACCGTAAGAACAACTCCAAGTCTGTAAAAACAAAAAAAAAGAAAAAAGTTCCCTATGAACCCAAACAGTATGGCGGACAGGGGCTGGGTTATCACATGAAACTGGAAGTAATGTTGTTTCCACACATTTGAACTGGCAGCCGGTCCACATTACACCGGTCATTTTGTGAAACAAACACAAAACTGTGAGGATCAATTTCGCAATTCAAAGTTATTTATTTATTTATTTATTTATTTATTTATTTATTTATTTGTTTATGTACTAAGTTATTTACTTATTAAAAACTCACTAGCACTTGTCTTAAACGTCTTGTACACATAATAGCTCACACTAATTAAAAATAAATAAAGCAAAGTACATTTTCCATTTTTATATTTTAAAAACTATATGATATGCTTTTTAAAGAGAGTTATTCGCAACATAAAACGGTTCCTTTAAGCTGCCACCTGAAGCGACGAACAATTAATCCAGGAATTTGGAAATATGTACCCACTAATGCCGGACTACTTTTTCTCTCTACCGCAGACGGACGTTCACACAGGTACGGCTACACCTGCCACGCTGATTGGCTGGAGCGCATCCTGAAGCTTAAATGACCGAGAGGCATTGTTGCTTGGTGGCAGCAAAGTGGCCCGCTCCGCCTGATTGCGCTAATTGCTCCGAAACAGGATCCATTATGTATAATTATGGAGACCTTGGGCCGGACCGAAGGCTGCCGCTTTCATCTCTCCGCGGGGAGGGGAAAAACTCACCAAGAGGAATCCACTCAAAGAGTCACGGAAGCGGCGAAGTCACTTTCCTTCGAACGTGCACTTGAATCTTCTCATTAATAAGTAAATAAATGAGATAGCGTACCTACCCGCGCGTGAGCGCTACTGTCCCCGGATGAAAGTCACTTCACGAGGACCAAGAGCAAATATTTAACCTGAAACAACAACAACTCCTTTTTTACATCCACTTCTCTTTTCATGTCTTTACAGTTTAAATTGACAGAGCTCGCATGAAAAGGGTTAAGACAACTTTCGGAGGCGGTAACAATGAGGCCTTTGTCTGCAGCCCCTGGCCCCCTGAGGAGGAATCAAAGGTAGTTTATGAAGTTAAAGAAAGGCCCGATGGGCCTTAAACCTTTTCTCTGTAACTTAACTCGGCCCTCATTTGTTGCCCCTGGATTTAAATAAAACGGGATGGTAATCGTCTTCTCCGTGGCACACCAGTCCCCCCCGTCTCTCTCTCTCTCTCTCTCTCTCTCTCTCTCTCTCTCTCTCTGTCTCTCTCTCTTTTTATATAAAGGCTCGAGTTTGGGATGTTGAATGCCATCAAAGTCCCGCTGCTGCCACATGAAGCTAAAATATACAAAAGTCTGCAGTGAAGCGCGTTAGGGGCTCAAAAATTTTAAAAAAATTATATAAAATTGTGTTTTACTGACAAGTGGGAAAAAATGTGTCCGTGAAGCAGACATTTGTTGTTGGTTTATAATTAAGAGATGAAAATCGTCTTGACATATTTATAATGTTACAAAACATACACGCAATTTTGCATTTGATTCTTTTTTTCTGCATAAATATGAGCCGCCTAAACTGAGGCTGCTTCGTGCCAAACATTAGTCAACTCAATTCGCCCCCTAATTATTTTACTCATTAGTCATGTCTCGCCTTTCATTGATATCTCTGAACAAGTAATTGTGCATCTTTTTTTTTTTTTTAATTAAGTAATAAATAGTCGTTTAGTACCTTACGTTGGTACTGGGAGCGTTTCGTACTCATTCTGACTGCTGGCGAATTATAATATCCACTTGTGATTTTGAATGAAATTTGAACTATTAGTCCTGTAAATATTAGCAGGAGATATTTACAACTATTAAGATGTGACAATGTTATTGTCACATCTTAAGAAATGTGACAGCTATATGCACATTTCTTAAGAGTCAGTTGGCCCTAAAGTGGATCAAAATCAGAGTAAATGAAAATAGTGTAATAGGGTATTCAGAAAATATTGTACATTTCAATTAACATTTGTATTCAAATATGTTTTCCACAATTCTTGCAACGACCAAGAATAATAAATTGGTAGGCAATAGCCTATTCACATTAATACGAAACGTGCTTGTTTACATGTACGAAACTGGAAATATGAAGGAACGAAGTGGCAATGCAGACTGGCGGGGGGCCAATTGATCCGGAGCTTCAGAAGTCATCTGCTGATGCCTCCTGTGTATTAGTGTAAAGGCACACGCCTGCACTAAGGACCAGGTAAGTGTTTGAGCCCCCAGGCAGAGAGGTCTTCCGTCGGCTGACGGAGCCCTGGAGCATCGGGTCTCTTTTAAAAGTGCTCCGTGTTGCATGTTTTGTGGTTGTTGTTTTTTTAAGTGTTTCCAAACGCACAGCTGCACAAAGCACATGCATCATCTGCAAATGCAAACTAAGACAATAATCACCTGCAGCTGTCAATTAAAGTCCAAAACAAGCGGGTACGTACCTTGATTTTCATGACTTCAGCAGTCAAGTTCTCATTAAAAAAACTAACATCGGTTTTCATGGCCCCCTCAACCGGTCACGACAAGCCTCTCTCACACACAAATAGCAGATTATTTACCTTATCTGGCTATCTTTATTGCTTTGCAGGAAAGGTCGTGCTGGGCGCTTCGGTCGCAAATCATCGTGTCACCTTGAATGTTAATTGCACTTTATGAGACGCGGGTCTTTTGTTTAATGTATTAACCATTTCAAACCACCGCAACAAGCCCAGACCTATAATGAGGCGGCGTACCGCCAAAAAGGGAGGGAGATGTCCCTCTGACCGCGGAGAGCCGCACCAGCAGCTCTCCGTCCATCCGCAGCCACGGGTCAGCGGCGGTGTGGAGACGTTGTCACGTGCGTTCCAGGAATCCTTCATTACGTCGCTGCTGCCCGCGCCGCTCGCGCAAACCTGTGGGCGCCGACTTCCTTCCTCCATATATGCATATAGACTGATATTACACGACTCCGGCGCTCATTTGCATAGACTGCAGCGGCATGTGATTAGCTGAGGACGGACTAATTTCTGGAGCTGAATTGCTCAGTGTCCCTGGGCTAGGGCGGACAGAGGAAGAGGAGGAGAAGGAGAAAAAGAAAGAGAAAGAGGAGGAGGTGCCGGGCTCTCCAGGGTGCGAGCGAAAACTTTTTTCCCCCTTTTTTTTGTTTAGTTTTTTTCCCTTTCTCCCAATAGTCTCCCTAAAAGTGCAGCCCTTTGATCCGGGCCGCTGCTGGCGCCTAAAAACAACATAAGTTGTCTGCCCATTAGAGAGACTGACAAATCGTGACAGATTGTTTATGCGTGGTAATTGGTGCTGACGCTGTAGCCTGAGAACTGATGCAATTAAAAAAAGACTCTACCTGCATAGATAGATAGATAGATAGATAGATAGATAGATAGATAGATAGATAGATAGATAGATAGATAGATAGATAGATAGA